>KN882705.1:83716-95034 GCA_000934455.1 Apostichopus parvimensis
TAATTAGAGTATTAAATAAACAACTACCTCATTCAAATGCTTTATTTATGCTCGCTTTAAGTGTCAATGTAAATTATATGTTGTCATTGATGTGCTTTAATATGATGGCTCATTTATTAGGCTACCAATTTCGATTCACATTTCCAGTTTAAAGCATTTTCATGTTGTTGTCTAGTTTGCTTGTATATTGCTGTTGAATGAAAGTTAGCCATCATCATTTTCATATCATAACCTCATAGATTGAGGCGGCTCCTTAAAACAATATATTTGATATTTTGTAAAGATGAACTTTTAATAATCGCAAATCGTCGTAAAGACAGTAAAATACAGGTTTAAAAATACACCGACGTTCCATTCTGATATCATGCACTTAAAAAGTTTATGTTAATTGCCGTACAATAAAATGTTTTATTCTAACATTGCTTTAAGTGTAATCAGTAATTTCCATGTTTGCTTAATGAAAAACTCCGTTTACCATTTTATCCAAAGTTGAAACCATAGCATTATGTCAATTTGACGAACTTGTGTGTACCTATGCACTAAATTATACGTAGTAACATCCCATACTGTCAAACCCACAAGTCCCATGCAAATTTAGAGTAATTATTCAGCGCAGCTACATCAACATCCGGGTAGGTGTGGCACTGATTTTGTCGTTCGCACAACGAAGACGCCGCGTTTCGTCAACTTTTGCGGTAGGTATGAGTTGTTTTCTCCGTCGTCGGCTGAAATATTTGATTGAAATATGAATATTTTAGATGAAGAACTTTTTTGATTGAATTTTTTATTGCAACCTATGATTATTCTTGCAAGTTTCAAACAGAGCGGAGTGCATTGTCAACACGTTAATTCGTCGTCCACGGTTATTGCTTAGTGTAAGCATAACGATATAGTTAGACTTGTTATGTTCGCTGGTAGGCTGTAAGATGCGGTTGTAACGTTAATACATATTGACAATGTCGTTAGTTGTAGTGAGAAAGTACCAATGATGACTTGTAGTACTTCACAGGCATAAGTAATGATTAAGTGTAATGTCAATCGACGTCGAAACTGGCTCTAACTCACCACAATAATATACATACTTTTAGAGTTATGTTGCCAGTGGTATAATGGAAGCCCTACTTTTTGTGTTACTTCTAACTCTGTTTTGCTAAGCCTAACGTTAGTAGATGTATGCCTTATTAAGGCTCGACAACGGTTGCATTTTTAGGCCAACCTTCAGTCTGCACCACTGATCTAAATATACCTGGATCCAACGTAGACGTTCACGAGCTTGAACCACCGCGGTCGCAGCCAATACTCCCAATTAGAAAGTGACTACCACACTAAGTCAATGTGATTGTGCTCAATCGCAAAGCATCTGTCGCAATTTCTAAAATCATGCAACGTTGAGTGACATCCAATTGCTCAAATCAACAATAGAGAGTCTAAAGGAAATGATCTGATGGTCTTAGGCCTTTCAATTTGGAAAGAAAAGCGACTCCTAACCGATTACCTGCGAATGAACGCGAACCCAGTACGTTAGGCTAGACCAGGCTATAGCCTAATCTAGGCTCAGCGCGCTATAGGTCTAATCAAAAGTAGGAAGTTATCCCAAGAAGTAAAGTTTGCCTGAACTTCAAACTTGGTATGTAGGTATCACTCAGAGGTTAAATAATCCCTATTTTTGTGTCATGGAGGTCAAAAGTCAATAGAGGTCAAAGTTAGCAAACCTGGTAAACACAATATCTCAACTAGTGAAAGTTGCTTGAGCGTCAAACACAGTATGCGGGTAGCCCTTGGTGAGTTGGTAACTCTGTTTTAGTGAGGTTAAATGTCATTTGAGGTCAACAGAGGTAAAAAGTCAGCAAACCTTGTCAATATTATATCTCAAGAAGTAAAATAAGCTTAAACTTGAAACTTGGTATGTAGGTAGCACTTAGTGAGTAAATAATCCCTTTCTTATGGAGTCTTAAGGTTATTGGAGGTCAACAGAGGTCAAAGTGTGCAAACCTTGTAAACACTATCTCCAGAAGTGAAATTGTTTGAACTGCAAACTTTGTATGTAGGTAACCCTTGGTGAGTAGGGTAATCCCTATTGTTTTTAGTGAGGTTGAAGGTCATTTGAGATAAACAGAGGTATAAGTCAGCAAACCTGGTAAACACGATATCACAAGAAGTTAAGATGATTGATCTTCAAACTTGGTATGAAGGTAGCCCTAAGTGATACGATGATCTTGGGGTCAAGTAGAGGTAACGGTCTGAATAATTGTCTTCACTGAAGAAGTGAAATTTGGTTTGGGCTCAGTGAATATGCACTCATTAATCAATACTCTAAGTCCTTTTCACTACTGAGCATTTCTTGTCCTCAGCACCGAATGTTGGGAATCTTCTATTAAAAGTTTCTTCTCAGAATGGCAATGATTCACTAAGTCATTTAACTTATGACATACCTTTAGTCTACAATATCACACCCAACATGTGCAGGAATAAAATGATTTTTGGTATTGATTCGGCAGCATGATATTTACTGAAATAAAATTACTCCAACAGGATATATTTAAATAACATTTCTTGTTTTGATCTTCTTTTCATAACATATTTCAAACTCTTATGAAGACAAGTCTACAGTCGATCGTTCCAATGTACAACTGTAAATTGTTTTTGCAGGTACAAAACATTTTCTGTGAAACTATATATTTTGCACTACAAACTTCATTCAATTCTTACCAATGTTTTCTTATCCCTTTGGAATTAACAACTGCAACAACACATTTTCATACTATTCATAGTGCGACTGTCACCTGACAAGGGTGCATCAACCCAAAAGGCCAAGCAATTGCAAAACAGCGACTAATATATCAATAATGTAATAGTTTCAGCTACTGATGTGAAGCCAAGACGTGATGTTTGTGAGCCACGATTTGCTACCATTTCTACTCTATTTAAAGTACATTTTACGGAATCATATGAGGTGTAGAACATGAAAGTGCAGTGATATATTGTGTACACTATACACTAAATAAAAATATTACACGAACAATTGCATGCTTTTACTACAGCTAATCTCTTTTTATTCTTCTACACTTAACTCCAGTAACAGTACTGCACAGTCGAGTGTAAAATGACTATATTCAATCATCATTTCATATCAATACAAAATACTAGATGCAACTCTTTGTTTCAAGTTACTCGATTGATTTAGTTTTTTTTAAATATAAATGGTTTGAAAACAATTGCACAAAATTGCAAATTCCCCCCCAAAAAAGGTAAGTTGCTTCTTTAAACTCTTTCAAATATCGAAAGTACTTTCTACTTGACATATTGCAACATCTGCTGGTTGGAGAGATCATTCTCCTCCATATTTGGGATGAAGCAGCAATTTCACCTCAACTTCGGTTTTTCAAACACACTTGGCAAGATACCATCGACCTGGAGTGGTAAACACCTGACAGGAAGACTGCACCAGATCAGGATTGTGAGAACTTGAAACTTAGTTGAAGAGAATGTCTGTGAAGTATTTCAATCGATTCACACAGAGATTACAGTAACTACTGTAAATCTTAAAGTTTTGTACCAGACTAAAAACTGGATCGTGCTGACAAATCTGATAAATCGGTAGCATGTGCTATAAGGATTACAGTAAGAACTGAAGATATGTGTTATCACAACAACTCCCAACAACTTGATTTGTTGGAATTACACATATCCTCAGTTCTTACTGTAATCCTAATAGCACAAGCTACCGATTTATAGCACGATCTAGTTTTTACTGTGGTACAAAACTTAAAATTTACAGTAGTAACTGTGTTCTCTATGTGTATCGGGTGAGTGTTTGTATCAGGTTCCAATTATGAAACTTCGCTTGAGTCACTTTTCATACAAAATCTAGCTCTGTACTCTATTTGACACTCCAGTGCATGCATCATGTTCATTCTAGTGTTCTCGACGAAACTGGCATTCCTGGCATTGCAGAAATCAATGATTTAGGCAGAGATTTATGTGAAAGTTAAAATAGTAGCTGAATTTTAATGAGCAACTATATTGCAGTGCCTAGATAGGTCATTGTTTGGTTACAAAACCTTCTGAACATCGGGTCACTATTTGTTGTGCCTTTTTCTTAATATGGTTACAAAAAGTCAAAATATATGTTTCTTGTGTTTTGAGTTTAGTTTGAGAAAATACAAGGAAGAAAGTGATAGGTTGTGTTTGGTAGAAAAGACCAAACTATTAGATAACTTTAGTATCATTAAAGTTATATGAATTATTGATAAACAAGGGTCACCCTGCACTATAATGTTTTAATACGATTGCAAACCCGATTATTGGCAAATTTTAGTTGTAGGAAATGGATAAAAAGGGTTCTGGTATCGCTTTCTGGTTTAAAAAGGCATTTTTCATTTCATTTCATTTATTTGTTTTTCACAACATGCATTTAAACGTTTACAAATAACAAATAACATGAAGTAGTAGTGAATATTACATGAAGTGAAGGAAGCGGAACAAAAAACCCTTGCGGGCTTGACGGGGTGCTTCGCTCCCTAAAGTACAGAGAAAGAGACCAATCAAAGTACAACAAAGCAAAATACACAATTTCATACAATAGGACAATAAGACCATAACAAAACAATAACACCCCCCACCCCCGGAAAAAAAAAACAGTCAAGTGCATCTGAACACCTGAGTTTGTCTATACAACAAATTGGAGTCTTTCAATCACTTGTCAAGAGTTAGTATTTGTTTAAATAATAATTACTTAAGTTATACCTAAAAGATTGTAAGCTAGGCCTGTCCCTTATTTGAAAATGCAAAAGGAGTAAGAGATAGTGTGTGTTTGGTCAGACAAAATAAAACCTTTAGTTGTCTTGAGTATCATAAAGTCTTAGGAAATTCAAGACAGTTTTCTACTTTGGTATTTCCTGTTTTGAAGAGATAAAGAGAACACTTGTTAATGATACAACAAAGTAATATGAAGCATGTGCTTGGTGGAAATGTAGAATAGACCAAACCATTAGACACCTGTTCTATCATTAAATTTGTGTGAATCATTGATGAACAAGGGTCAAACTTTGCAATGAATTTGGTAATTTAATAATCATTGAATGTTGTAATTTGCCAGATTTTGGTAAAATCAGAGAGAGGGTTAATTCTAAAGTTGTAGGAAATAAAAATAAAATCCAAAAAAAAAACTGGTATTTCTTCTTGTTTTTAAAAGAACACTGTCTTGTTAAACTGTAAAGGTAGAGAGAATGTCGTTTAGTGGGGAACAAAGTTGTAAAGACCATAAAACATAGAGGTCTGTAGTACCATTCGTGCTGTGTAACTGAATGAAGAGGATTTATATCATTGACTCGCCTCTTCATTCCTCACCTCATACAATTATTAATTATTAATAATTATTAATTCTAAGTCAATAACACAGTTTCAAGGTATGATTGTTTTTACGGTGGCACAAATAGTTTTATGTTCACATTATATGCTGCATCAAGTCAGATTTATGCCTAACGTTTTTTTTTGTGGTTTGTGTAAGTGAGACACACATGTACATTTTCTCAAATGTGGTATAATTATAAAAGCAGTAAATCTCTATCTTTGTACTTCCTCTCAAACTGGGTAACAAATTTAAGTATTTTTTCTTCAATTTTGTTTCATAAAGTATTTTGTCACCAACAACATACTGTTTTATTGTAAACCTTTGGATCCAACATCTATTTCTACAAATTAATCCAAATGACATTCTTTCAACCAATCGGAAAAAGTTCCAAGTTTTCAAATGCATCTTGCAAACTCACAGTTTGTTAGTTTCTTATACCCGTTGTTTGGCCCTTTTAGACGCCGGCCCTAAAGTTTTGTTTGAATAAATTGTCAATTGATAAACCTTTAATTAACAGCCCGCTGCATGATTCTGTTTGCAGTATCTGTTAAATAGCAGAATATTTTCATTCTTAGTAAAGAATCTGCGATTATACAGTAAATGGTAAACTGGTAACAAATTTCACACATATCTTATGTCATTTTTGGTTAGTCTGTAAGATTACATTTAATAAGTAATTTTACAGACGGGCCAAAAATGACATTAAATATCGTGTGAAACGTGTTGCCAGTATATCTGTTACTGTAAAATTACAGAGATATTTTGTACAGTATACACTTACCAAAGCAGAAAATATTAAAAGAACCATTTCATGATTTTACTACAGGTAATCTTTTGATATTCTTCTACACTTAACTCCAATAACAGTACTGTAAAGTTGAGTGCAAAATGACTATATTCAATCATCATTTCATATCAATACAAAATACTAGATCACAACTTTTAGTTTCAATTTACTCGATTGATTTTTTTCTTTCTTTTTTGAATTTTAAATAAAAATGGTTTGATAACAATTGCACAAAATTGCCAATTCAAAAAACCAAAAACAAGTAGATGCTTCTTTAAACTCTTTCAAATATCGAAAGTACTTTCTACTTGACTTTATTGCAACATCTGCTGGTTGGAGAGCTCCTTATCTTATCAAATTAATAATTAATACCAGTATTCCCTCATGTATTCAACAATCAAGGTATAAAAATGTAATGTATTACATCGTTTAAAAGAAACCCGTGTGTCAAACTACTATCATGGCATGTATTTCGCATGCGGCCAAAGTAAAACTCTTATCTTGACTAGCCACTCATAGCAGGAGATCGCAGGCAATTTTGTCGCAACCGATACTTACAGTAGCATACGTCCATTAAGAGCCCCATTGACTTACACACTGAATTACAAAAGTTATGTGGTCTCTAAGTCTAGATAGAAGCTCTCGCTAGCTAAACGCTACCCATCACCGGATAGCTGACACGTTGGCCTTTCATGGAACCAGTAGTAAACAATTTTCGTACGCTGCACATGGGAGGCCTAAAGGGATCTAAAATTGCCTCAATTGACCCAATTTTTGCACCACATGTACTTCTATTTATGCTCTTCAACATGCAAGCCACAAAGATCCAGATCCTGATTGATAACGTATCAAAAAAAAATTCTCCTACTGCATTTTGGCACTTTTCCTGAGATAGGAGAACATCCGGGCGGATTGATATAGTCTCTAATAAGAGTATGCCACCTTACACAAAATAATGGATTTCGCGCTAGTGCTGCCTGTTATCGTGTGTTTCGGACTGATTGCTAATCTGACACTTGTGAATACATTAGCCTGTACAAGATGGATTCAAACTACATCGTATATCTACCTTGTCCATTTGGCTTTCGTGGACAGTACAGTTATTTTTCTGGGATAAACCCAGCGGCTTACTACCCATCTGGTTACACCTTTCAACCCTATACCAACTATGAAGTTGGTAAAATTGGCTGCAGAATAAATTTAGCAATTGATGTCTTAAAAGATATCTCTCCTATAACCGTCACCAAAAATGTCCATGAAGCGATTTATCGCTATATATTAACCATCTCAAGACACATGAAAATATCTACTAAAAGTCGACAAATCAAGATATTTGAGACTATTTGGTTGCTTCGTATTATGGCGACGGCATTTAGGTCTCGCACTATAATTAATTGTTCCATTGAATTACACACTAAACTTGTCCCTTTCAAGATCTGCCAAAGCATAGATAGAAGTTTTCAACTAGTATATCCTACCCACCACATGATAGCTGAGATCTTGGCCTATCATGGCACTTGCAAACTTTTAAATCATGACAGTTTAGATTTTGAGCTAGAAGAGGAGCAAATTTAGTATATTGAATCCCCACCTTTCCATCTGCTCGCTCGGAGAAATATCGACATTTAACCAAAGATTTCCTAAAATAGTTTATATCACCTTCGATCCTCCCTATTTTCACACCATCTGTACTTTAAATTATGCTCTTTCATATAAAGGCAAATCAAACGATGACGGTAACTGATAACATGCTTAAAGAAGCTTTACCTTAGGTACTTTTACCTCTTTTCTCTGAGCGGATGAACACTACTCTAATAGTGGTGAGGTACCTTTACTACCCGACCCGGCTTTCCGGTCAACTATTTTGCATCTTGTATTCTGACGAAGCCGGATATGGCGAATTGCCTGGTTTTTGCAAGTGAAAGTTTCTGCACTGGTACCATAGTGGAGGAGGGGGAAGGGGGTTCTATCGCCAACCGTTATCTATTATTTTTTACACCAGCCTGTCTGTCAACATCTTCTGCTACGGTAAGATCATGTCGTGGCTCTTTAAGGGAGATGATGTCATCACATCTCATGGAACCGCCTCTTGTGGTACAACATCTCATGGAAGTGGGAGGAAAGTGAATCATGCACAAGCTTCGGCAGCAGTGATGACTGTAATGAACGGTATAGCGTTTATTATTGTATTGCGCGTGTGCGCTACGATATTGGCATTACTGCATGGCCAAGTGAACGATACCTACATGACTGGACGTTGCAACTTAAAGTTTCATATAGTCTCTGTACATTTGAAGTTTCAGAGGCCAGCTGCGTAGCCAAATTATTCTGAGCCTTTCAAGGCGCTCAAAAGCGCCCTCACTTTTTAGGTACCTACATAATTATTCTTCCTGGTGTGTTGTCCGCCCGAAAAAAAATATCACCATGATTAACCGGAAAGTTCTTCTTTATACTGCAAGCACTCCACGCGCACTACAATACTGCGTATTTGCAGGCAAACGCAGTTCTACTTATTGTAGTGCACGTGCGCGCTACAATATTGGCATTACTGACCAAGTGAACGATACCTACAATACTGGACGTTGAAACTTAAAGTTTCATCATCTCTCTGTACATTTGCAGTTTCAGAGACTAGTTGCGTAGCCAACTTATTCTGAGCCTGTCACGACGCACAAGCACCCCCACTTTGCAGGTACCTACAATATTGCTATACTCCCTGGTGTGTTGTTCGCTCAAATCATAACACCATGATTAACCGAAAAGTTCTTCCTAATACTGCAAGCACCCCACACGCACTATAAAGTTGTAGCACGAACGTTACACACTGCAAATCTAACGCTAAGAAACTTAGCCACCAACAGACCAACACAACTTGGGCTACTTACTTGCTCGAGGCTCCATAGCAAATGACAACCTCGTGGATACTTTCAAATTCAAGTCTACAGAACAATAGTAAGTGAATTCCTCTTACTTAATCTTACGTAACGTTAACAATACTACTGCTAACAGCGCTGCATACCCAGTCTAAAGTGGAAGCATGGCAGTATTACACACTGACTGAAGCCACAAATCCCAGCACTAAGTTTGAACCAAACTTTAGCACTGTAAACTTGCATTGAAGAGGAGCATCAAATTAGATGTTCACCCTTCGAACCGTAATCACACACTAAAGTCAAGAGCCGCTCATACTTTCTCACGTAAGACCGTAGTGTAGTGGAATGGCGATGTAGAATACTGCGTATTTGCAAAGTTCTTCCTAATACTGCAAGCACCCCACACGCACTATAATACTGCGTATTTGCAAAGTTCTTCCTAATACTGCAAGCACCCCACACGCTTTACAATACTGCGTATTTCCAAAGTTCTTCCTAATAAGGCAAGCAACCCACACGCACTACAATACTGCATATTTTCAGGCAAATACAGTTCTAGTTTGTGTTGTAATTTTCATGTTCAGATTTACTTTACTTTGACTATATATGTTGCTACATCTTATTGGTTTTCCTCTTCAGGTCCCAGAGAACATAACTTCATCGTTTGTTTGATTTTTGCTCGTTTTTCTTGCAACTACTTTTATAAGTCGACTCATCAAGTAGCTCAATAATTTACAGTTTCTTCAAGCCTTCAGATGATGAAAGGGCAAATCATTGGACCCGCGGGGAAGTATGAGATGAAGAATATTAATGTCTTTTCAGCTACAAAAGTCAAAACGCTTGCCTGTGAAATAGCCTGTTTATACATTGTCCTTATTAATATCGATGCCTCTGAAGAACTGGATGTATCTGGAGCACGTTTGTTGCAAGTAGTCGAACATTTTAATTACTATTGCACATCTAGGCCTAAGATTAATCTGTATTTTCATGATGAGAATATTTCCTCCTGGTTTCTTAGATATGAAAACTGTTTGGTTCTGTGATCAAGTTTGTTTACCGTTTCCAATGATTATTAGCCTTTTAGACATACAATATTTTTGAAATTTGATTTAGACCTTGTGAAAAATTAATGTAATATCTGAGACGATGAATAAGCTGATGGACAAGGTGTTATGGAATCATTTTTTTTAGCCCAGCCTGAGAACCACTATTTGCGTGCATTGTTTTTTTTTCGCACTGCTTTATATATAGCTGTGATCTCATTAATCACTGTTAATTTTAATTTTCATTCATTTTGCTCTTCAATATGTGGTAGAACAGAAATTTAGTAAAATTTATTCCGAAAGTTACAGACGTATAAATTGGATAAACCTCTCATGAATATTATTTGTCAACCTTTGAGTTAAATCAACTATAGTTCCCGCAACATTCCTGATTATTTGAAAACTATGAATTTTACAGACGTATAGCTTTTCATAAACCCTTCATGAATAAAAATGTGTCGACATTTGAGTTAAATCAACTAGTTTCCGCAACATTCCTGATTACTTTGAAGACTTTGATATACCGTGATCATTCTAGTGAGCACTATTTATAAAACTATTACTGAACCAAATATGAAAACAAAATATGAACTACTCACTTTTTGCAACAATGTGTTTGCTTTATTATACTATAGACTAATTCATCTACATTGGTAAATTATGCATTAAGATCTAACAAAGCTGGCAAAACGTTTACACATTTCATCTTTACTACCACCAAATTAAGATTTAATTATTTTTAGCCACCGCTTATATCAGCATGCATGAACTAAATCATTCTAGTTAGAAGGGACAGAATTGATCGACCCTCTCGGAGTATTGCCAGCCCGCTGTGTAGCAAGGTTCCGTGTAATCATGAGGAGGGTTTACGTTAGCTCGATTATTCGGGCTAAGGTTGCAGTTTCCGTTCTTGTAGTCAATCGAGCAACATCCGTCCTCTTGACTACAAATCAAGCGGCATGTGTCCAAGTTAGGCACGGTGATCGATCGGATGTTATGGTTTCTGATACACGCGCTCTCCTCCGGTGTCCATGATCCAACATCGACCCGCTCTGCGTAATACCAACCAGAAACGTAGCATGGCTGGGTGTAATCGCTGGTGGGTCGAATCGTGTTTCTGTGAAATCTGCTGAGATGACAGTCACCGTTATAGTAATCTATCGACAGACAAGTAAAGCTTCTTTTATCTAAGCATTTCTGTTGGCAATCCGCTAAGCTCGAGACTCGTCCGTACCAATCGTTGTTATTTCTGATGCAGCCCT
>KN882705.1:109069-119764 GCA_000934455.1 Apostichopus parvimensis
TCGGTGTACTCATATTCAATTATTATATCATATTTAATCTTTACAGTTCAGTAAAAAGATAGTATCAAACGGTTCAATGCGTAAGATATTTAAAATTGCATTCACATAACTTCATTGTTATTTCTAGTTTAATTTATTAACAATCAAGTAGTATACTTTAACCCAAACATTTTTAAGCTATTGTTTGCAGATGACGTCATTGATTACACTGAAAATGAAGCAGATTACGATTTACCACGAAATGTTTAAATACTAACAATATTAAAGCCATGATTTTCCCTTTAGGGCAGGTAGAAGAAACTAAAATTAAAAAAAAACTAAAGGTAAACTCACTTTTGTTGATAACACCGTCGAAGTTTGTGATGATTATTTTAGGAACGTACTTCCAAATTATTATTGTATGATAAACATAATATATGTAATTTATAATAAAAAAACCCAAAAATGTCTTCATCACCATTCAAGTATTATTTATAAGATTATTCAGAGTAGAATCACTTTATATAGTATTGATGCTTGACAGCAGGGGTTCCCTAACTGGGGTGCATGAATCCACAGGGGGTGCGTTAGTCCATCCCAGGGGGTTCATGAGACGTTTCTGAAAGTCAAATCTAGAGTAGTTTTTGTTGAATTAAAATTTGATATATCATATAATTTAGTAATGTACAAAAGTCGTACCATACGCATATGTTGCCATATTAGTGCCGTACCGTGCGTTTTTCATTACATTATTCCCCAAGTAAACTTGATCTTTTACGAAGCACTGTTATGCGTATATAGTATAATAATGACTCAGATCGTGTCTCGAAAAGTTGGGGGTTCGTGGACAAGTCTGACATCCACAGGGGGTTCTTGGGGGGGGGGGGATAAAGTTAGGAAAACCCTGCTTAACAGTGTGAACGTTGTTCATTATTAGTACAGATGAGTTGAATGCAAATGTCAAGAAGATTACTGCCATGCTATTACCATGCTGGTAAAAGATTGCCATAATAAATGTTACTCATTTTCAATATATTCCAATTTCTTAAAAATTTGGAAATTATGCCAGTACCTTTAGCAACGAAACTTGAAATTGACTCCAACACCAACATGACGAAATAAGTGCAGATTTGAAAAGAAAAAAATCTTTTTGTGCAGAAAATGGCATTTTTCTACGTTGCATAATAAGTTTTTGTATTAGTTTTTGAATCGTAATGAACACACGGTATTTCATTGATACTATCAATGCCATTGTTCACCTCACGATCATATTCTTTGGGGTGGAGGCTGAGCTCTGTAGTTATATGCAAACATTGTTTATTATCAAGGAATTTAAGCAACCTTGGCTTCAAAATGTGTAATCCCGATGATTCCCGATGCGTGAGAGCATTAACTGTGTATACTACAATGAAAAAATTAAACTTTGACATTATGAAAAAGAGGTATGATAAGTTAAGAACTCTAACCATTTTGGTAACCAGTAGAGTAGAGACTATCAAAGAAAAATAACAAATCCTTATCAAATCCTTCTTTTTAAGAAAAAAAAAACCTAGCAAGGTGTAGATGCAACTATCGCAGTCAACGGATAAAACCCTAACAATAAACCCATTGAACTGATATTGAACTGATATTTGCGATATTGAATAAGTAAACAGATGTTCAAATGTTGTAAGTTTGTATGTTAGTTGCATTTACTGACATAGGATCAAATCAATTAATATTCGGGTCCATTTCAAACTTGATATGCACCTTCACACCCTAGCCCCTACCCCTTCCCTCCCGTCTTTCTCCGGCCTCCTCTTCATGCACAGAAAAACAATCGTTTACATACCTCAGTTATCCCTTTTTGTAGTCAACTATATAGATACAAACCCACATTATACGAAGGATTATCTACACAATAGAAATAAAAACAATACTGGAAGCTTGAAAGAGTGACATGCAGGTATTTACAAACTTAAGGAAAAAGGCACGATGTATTTGATATGTTAGTTGGAACTTTACAAAGGTTTTGCATAAAATTAGTTGCAATGTAAGAAACAACAGCGTGTACGGCGCTGGGGGAAGATGGAGTCATTAGGAAAGGAAAGTGGTCAGGGAAATGTGGGGGTGAGGGGAAGGGAAATGAGTCAGGGGGAAGGTGGAGTCAGGTAAAGGGGAGTCAGTTGGAGGGGGATCAGGGGAAAGTGAAATCAGGGAAAGGTAGAGTCAGTGGGAGGGGCTGGAATCAGGCGAAAGAGAGTCAGGGAGAATGGAAGTGGTCAGAGGAAAAGGTGGAGTGGAGAAGTGGAGGGGGGGGGTTGGGGGAAGGTGAAGTCAGGGAACGGGGAGTCAGGGAGGGGAAGGGGTAATTGGGGTAGGTGGAGTCAGGGTGATCATAATCCTCTAATAGTTTTTACAGGTATAATAATAACGCCACAGACGGCAATTTATGTACTGTACTGAAGGGAAAAAAATTGGTCTCTGACTCTTGTCCTCCCCCAATACCCCTCTAACCCCCAAAACTGTGTCTGAACACAACAGCAAATTTAAAACAGTTATCATCACATATTTATATGAATATAGAAACCATAAAGACGTGACTGCTTTAGGTTTATCACCCAATCTGACACTCAGAGTAAACAGTTTAACATGGCTTGCATCATAAGATGAGATGCAAATCCTACCGTGATGTAAGTATAGTAAAGTGTATCCTATCGTTAAGTTTTTTTTTGTTTTTGCAAGTAGAACTGATGGAAGAATACAATATTAATGATGATATATCTTCCTTATTCCGTAACCGTATAATACTACAAAACTTCCAAGCATATTATCATAAAACCTAGATGAGCCGATATCTATTTAAGTAATACATGTTGTACCTGTACCGCATATATTCCGCTTTGTAAAACAATGGTATGGATATAACATCACCATATACTTAAAGATTACACATTGGATGTTCCAAATTTGAAACAACTGTTACGTGATCAACTACAAAATATATTCACCTTTAGTCTATGCTGTTAATAAGTTTTTATTCCCATAGAGATAAAAACACACACACACACATCCTTGCTTCCGGAACTTAAAATAATCATCATTAGCTTGTCAAACGACGAGATATGAATGTTGCGGATGTCCAAGCCAGAAGATCTTTTAGTAAACTTTACTTTTTACATCTATAAAAGCAGAGATCATATAAAAACACACCAGTTAAAAGAAGTTTTCTTTTAAGGTGTCATCCAATACAATATATATGGAAGCTGATCTTATGTTTTTATTGGTTCAGTTGGGTTTATTTTTGCGCGTGTTATATGTTTCAAAATATATGTTGATTGCCGATGAAAACAAACTTTACTCCGGGTGGAGTGTTCCTGTTGAACGTTTTCCAAGTTATATTATTATCGACATGCCGTCATTGTATCATGTTAGGTAAGTCAGCCGAAGCATCTGGTTTTCCCACGAGGAAATACGTCATCAATTCACCTTTTCCCTTAACTTTTATTAATCCTCTTTGTTCAAACTTGTAACCATAGAGATCCCGAAGTAATATCATTGCCTCTTCCACAACCTGTAAAAGAAGAGAAACAATAGATAATATATTTGAGATCGAAAATTGATATTTAATATTATTTTAGAAAGCAGGTTTTGACGCTTACCGTTTGTAATTATTAAGATATGTAAAAGAATAAGTTCACGATGACGTCATCAAGCCTATGATACAACCTCTCTTGAGAAATACAACGTTTCTTTTAACTTTTGGAATAAAATCAAAACGTGATAATTGTGACAGGGTTCCAGGCAATATGAATTGCCATCAATAGTTAAAATTTTTCAGGCGGGTGATTCACACAAAACGTTTGTATGAAAAGAATACACACACTCAAATACTTCTTAAGCCCTATGGGTCTATATATATAGTCTCCTCATTATTTGAGGACTTATCATTGGTTCAGATAGGCCCAGGCCAAAGGCTCTCGATCCAATGGGCATAAAGTTAGAAAAACAGAAAATATGACCAAAATCTTTTCACCGCATATCTTTAACTTAGCGGGGAGTTTTTTGTGTGTTAATGTTATTTCTTATTTACAGAGTATTGTAAATTATGTATCAATATAAAGCTATAAAAACTGTGCAGAGCGCCTCCCAGACAGTCAACATATTAACTGCACGTCTGGATTAAAAGGTTGCCCCATGGCTAGCTGGGGCTCAGGACATCACTTGCCCAGCCCTCACAACTCTTCCTCAAGTGAGAGCCCTGCCCTGCTTACTGTTGAAGCTATGTGCGGTATGAACATCAAAATGGCATATTAAACACTGCAGGAACGTACTATGCAGTTCTCGATAACTCAGCATCAATCTTACAAAACAATGGCCAAGTCGTCCTCGAATATTAGATTTACCAGTGGGCTGGAGAGCCAGATCGACTCCCCTTGGGGACAAATTCGTTATGCCCCCCCCCCCCATCACTCTCCCTCCGATTTAAAGTCCTAATTTCTCTTTAAGTATATTGTGAAAATTAGAAGAAAGATTTTTTTGTTATCTAAAATTTCTCGAGTCACGTGTCTGTATGACCCCTGCTGATCCCGTCTCATCGGGACCCATCCTCACCTGTATGCTTCCTGCTTTCCCAGTGCTTTCCATTCGACTAGCTACGTTCACCGCATTAGCCCAGATGTCATAATGAGGTTTCCTAGCTCCGATAACTCCCGCAAGGACGGGACCAAAGTTTATTCCTGTTAAAATGAGCATCGATCATACATAAGAGTGAAAATACGGTATCATTAAATATTTCATCTCCTGCATGTATGACTGAAATGTAGCTTACAATTCAAGCTGATATATTCCAGCGTAACAAATAAATAAAGTAAACAGGCAGTTTACTGACAGTATTATCTGGTTAGGAGACATTTCAGCATTCCACATTACACCATACATCGGACATGGTTTCACAGGGCATTGGATTGTTAGGTAACCTCCCCGATACGTTTCACCACAGCAGGCACGTTTGTGGATGCAACGCATTAGCACCGTGCAGTCCCATATACAGTACATATCTCCTTCCACCAGCCTCCATTTTCCTCACACTTTCTGACCATCTTTAAGACTCAACTGTGATTTCCATCCATCATCCTCCTTTCATTTCTCACCATTTACATCGTTACTAATATTAACCTACAGTGTTACACCCTTCAACGCGGTTTATCTCCGTCCCCCTTATAATCTCCTAAGCTGTTAATTTAATCTCCTATATTTAATCTTTTGTTTATACTCTATACATTGTTTATCGGTCCAATTAACCTGTTTGCCTGTCTATCTAGTTTTCCAGTGTCCTTTCTATGTATCCCATCGGTGTGCCTTTGAAGAAGACCCTACAAAGACAGATGCGTCACGCCCGCTTGTAACTTATACATTTACCTACTCGTGCTGTTTTGTATAGTTAATTACTTTGTTAACAGTTTTTAGTTCTCTTATGGTTAGGCAATCAATCTTCAGTCCCGTAAATATTTCCATCTTATCCAAGGGGCGAATATAGTTACACTGAAATACTGACCTATTCTTAAAAGGAAACTATTGAAAGATTGCTGGTTGATGGAGTCGAGTGTTTCGCGAAGAGAAAAAGCAAATTCTGTCAAATCAGCAAGATGTTGCCATCTCGCCTTTTCGTTTTCGTAGTTGATTTTCTCCGGTTCTGGGAACAGGCCAGACGCTGCCATGTAGGTACTACTAATGGTCTTAATCTTGTGAATATTCTGGAAGCGTTTATCGTCAAGCAACTGTATTCAAAGAGAAAAAGAAAAAGAAACTAGTTTTGCCTTCTCTAATTAAAACATCCAAAATACATGCGATAATGATTTCATTAACAGACGAATGGTAATATAATCCACCTAAAATTATTTTTTATTAAGCCCTGATAGGTTCAAAGCTATATATCTATGAAACGCATAGGCGTAGGAGGCGGGGGGGGGGGCTGGGGGGCTGCAGCCCCCAAAAAATTTGGGCAATATGCTGAGAATTTTTTCGGGCACCTACTGAAAGAAATATGATTTGCAATGTGTTTTTCAATGGTTAAACTTATATTATTATTATTATCATTATTATTGTAACGACTTTCCCAATAATTATAACCAATATGGGAGGGTTATAAAATGGCAAATGCTCGTATGTTATTGGCATGCGATGTAATAACCGATAAATGCCTATTTGATATGCACATTAAGATGTTGAACGCGCGCGGAGCGTGCAAACAATTTTGGTTATATTTTCGGGCAAGTCGTTACCCCCCCCCCCCCCCCACCCCAAATCAAATTGGTCTCCTACGCCTATGATGAAACGTATATTAAAATATAGATATTGAAGTGAAAAGTATTTTTAACTATAATTATTCAAGTGAAAAGAGGAAGATAAGACAAAATCCGTCAGGAAAATATCTGCGCAATCTTTGAAATCTTGAAAAGAAAAATAACAATATGTTTAGCATCTTCTGAAATCTACTGCATTGAAAAATATGCAATAAATTAACCACATAAACCCAGTTAGGACTAACTTGCTGAGGTTATGTACTGTGATCACTGACGTCGGTTGCATAGGCTATCAACTTAGTGCTGAAGCTATACTATCATGATAATTACAAGAAAAGTGATTATTTCTTCTTTTTTTTGACAAAAAAGGTACTTAACAAATGTTGTACCAAAGAAGTAAACTTGAGTGCTTGGATGTTGTTAAACGTGTAACACTTCTGTACTTACTTGATCAAAATCGCTGAATATTTCATTAAGGACTCTAAGACACTCTGTCCCTTGGTTATTGATGGCATCTTCGGAATAAAAGTCGGCAAAGTTCGGAATCGACGCGAACATGACCCCGACTTCTTTGTAATGTTGGGAATAGAGTTCCTTTGAAGGAGCAAAATGAAAAAAAGAAAAAAAAAAACGATGAATGTTCCTTTACCTCCTTTTGTTTAAAAAAGGTTATAGTGTGATGTTGGTCGATGGAGGAGGTAAAGAGGGAGGTATTGTTCATTGCTACCTGATCTATGCATATTATACAAGACCAATTGGTAACTTAAAATTTGTTTCTGAAATCCTGTCTAGTTCTTTAACAGACTATAGAAGAACATCAGTTGAGGTGGTTTTATGTTCTTCTTTGTATCTATGTATCTATGTATCTGAGTATATATGTATCTATGTATCTATGTATCTTTGTATCTATGTAGCTATGTATGTATCTATATATCTACGTATCTATGTATCTATTTATCTTCTTATCTATGTATCTATGTATCTAAGTATTTATATATCTATGTATTTATGTATATATGTATGTATGTATCTACTGTATATGTATCTATGTATCTATGTATCTATGTGTCTATGTATCTATGTATCTATGTATCTATGTATATATGTATCTATGTATCTATGTATCTATGTATATATGTATCTATGTATCTATGTATCTATGTATCTTTGTATCTATGTATATGTGTATATATGTATCTATGTATCTATGTATCTTCTTATCTATGTACCTCTGTATATATGTATCAATGTATATATGTATCTATGTATATTCTTCTATGTATCTTCTAGGAATGGTACCATCTACCAATTAAGCAATCGGTAGAACCCATGAGAAAATGAGATGAAAATAAGTCAGTGTTAACGCCATTTAAAAATTTCCCATCACTTCGAATGTGGCAAAAACGTAGCATTGTATATTTCATTCAGTCTATGACACATTAACCTGGCAGGAAGTACACTTCACCTTATCTGAATCTCAAATTTTACCAGCGGATCTGAGCTGAAAGATTGGCTGAGTACGGATTCTAATTAAGCTGATGACTTGCATACTACTCGAGCCTTCCTTTAAGAGATTACTCTTTAACCAAACCATGATTAAAACTCCATCATCATAGCACGTTTAGCAAGTCATTTTTTACAATAAAAACTTGTGGTTATTATATAATTGGCACATTACCAACGGTTCAGGTTTTATTACACATCGATCCCTTTCTCAAAGAAAGAGATATGAATATGTATGGATCGTCACAAACTATAGAGCTGAATAGTTCATTTAGGTAGAGCACAGAGCACTGGCTTAAATCTCGTTTAAACCAAAACTTTTTTTTAGCTCTTATCATTAATATATTCATTTACGTTCGTAGTCAGTAGTCGGTTGTTCATTGACTTTCCGAAAGATATTACATGTGCAACCCATATATGCGAATAACTGGTTTACTAATGTCAAATAATACATTTAGCTTTTTCGACTTGCCAGTAAACCACTAACCTCATCTCGCTTCTTTGATCCCATAAAGTGACGCGCAACATGAGCCGGCATAATGTTTAGTACTAAGTTTTCATTCCGTATCTTCAATGTTTCTACATCTTCGTTTTGAGAACTTGCGATGTGCTTGGAGAAATGTAATATTCTGCTGGTCTTTTCCAGCTATAGAGAGGGGGAAAAATGCCGAAATATTAATATGTAAATCCAAATGATAAAGTGGCAATTAATATGAGCATGTTAAACCATTTTCTATCGCGTATACCAGCACACATGCGTATCGTAGCCTAACACATCAGTGATGTATGTCCTAAGCTAGAACATGATACCGCATCAGCTGTGAGTATTACATTGAAGAAAATAGAGAAGAGTGAAGATACTGGGCAGCAAAGTGAAAATCAAGAGAAGAAATGTATTGGAAACAAAAGGCGCTTCTTCGAAGATAAGAAACCGGAGAACAAAAAACTGAAGAACTGAAAAGAGAACAGGGCAAACTATCTGTAGCCTAAATACGTCATAATATATCATCAAATGTTCAGTTAATCTTTTGCAGGAAGTGTAACAATGATTAAAATACTCTTTTCGCGAAGGCTGTTCTTTGGTTTTGTATGGATGACTATAACGCAACTTTTTAGTTACATAGAAGTGATATTAGTATTGACAGCATTCTTCGATAAATACAACATTAATAATGTACCAACACTTATGGGTATCTTAAGTTACACCACTGATTTTTCAACCCCCCCCCCCAAAAAAAAAACACACCTTTTTTTAAGATTAACGTTTCTATCTTTAGCTATGTTATAGATTAATAATGACCATACATTCTTTCAAGCTAGAACATAATCCAGCAAACACCTATGTGTATTTTAATCTCATCTTTCTTGCATTCCTTAGGATTACGTTTATCTGCAACATGGATCTAGAATTAATCAGGAGTATCTTAATCCTGCCTCAGGGTTCTAAGATTCCTCATGAGTATGTTTAAGTATGTATGGTTTATAGGTGAGTATGATATATAGGCAAAAAGTATGATGATCAATATCGATGTATATATGTAAACATGTTTTAAAATATATAACACATGCTCAACAGTCTGCCGCATCGGTTAATGGGGGGGGGGGGGGGGGGGATGACCATACATTAACCTGTTGAGTGTGTATTATTTATTTTAAAACATTTTTTTTTCTTAATTCCAGTATAAATTTACAGAGAAATTTATAAATAGGATGAAATATAACAATATACAATACATCAAAAATACAGGTTAAGACATATAAAAGTTTAAGAGATTAAGATAATAATGAACGATAAAAAGCGTTACAAAAATCAAAATTATCAAGAAACTACAACAAAGGATCTAAGAAGCTGTCTTTACCAGTTTACAAAGAGGGGCTGCTCTGTAAATAATTAAACGAGTTCTTAAAGAGTAAAAATTCTAAAACATTATCAAAAAGCTACAATAAAGGATCCAAGGAGCCGTTTTGTATACATGTACATATTGATCACCATACCTTTTACCTATACATCACACCACTCAACCGGCATCGTGATAGTCTATAGTTAAAACGTAATGCAGCAAGTTCCATTAAGTATATGGTCTTACATCAATCAAATAGCTTAAATAAGAAATGATACAATCCCCTCCCCCCTCCCCCCCCCCCAAAAAAAAAACAGTCAACTTACATTTCTGTTTAAATATGCTAAAGCAGAACCAACGACCACCAGTTGTAATGAAATAACCCACTTGCTAGAAATTCTATAAAAAGAGAGAAAAGAAACGAGATATCAATAAAGTACAAAACGACAACCGATTTGGCGGGTACATTCTCCTTGCAGGGGTATACCCACACTTTCCCCCCCTAATGTGAACCTCATGTGTACCATTTGTGGCTTTATTTGTGGCTGTATAGCCTTACCACGAATTTAAATGAAACTATACCACCACATGGCTGTGTCAGTTTTATTTTATCCTTACATTAACGTCTAAGTTTTCATTCTGGGCTACACCTTCACTTTAATATATTAACCGTTATATAAAGCAATTGAGATGGTTATTTTAGTTTTTAAAGGCCAGAATCGTAGAGGGGGTGGGGGGGAGGGGAGAGACTATAGAAATGAGAGCCTAAAGGTAGTCAGTATAGGCCCGAAATTATAGCACGCTATAATTGCTAGAAGCATTCAAAAAGTGCTTTCCTGGAGGTCTTTACTCTCCGAATTGTTTTGAGACATTTTAAAGGAACATGCACAAGATGACTGGATGTCCCAGTGAGAAAAATTTCCTCGAAGGGTTGTAATAATTTTTTTTTAAGAATTTTGACCGAAGGTGACCATATTTGAATATCTAGCATAGTTGGGTCCAATACAGCATACCTTTAAACACAATTCCAATAGATTCACAACCACAAAAACGTTTTCAAAACGTAATTAAAACGTTTCGTCTTTTGT
>KN882705.1:146371-157090 GCA_000934455.1 Apostichopus parvimensis
GTAGCTAGCATGGTCATCGAATACTTGAAGATTATAGTTTAATATTTATATTTTATCCATGTTCGTATTTTCATAGGACAGAGAGAGTGGGAGCCAGTGGTTGTTAATCTCCGATTTTGGGTTGGTAAAATAACCTCACATTAATCATGACTACACTAATAGAAACCTTAACTAGGTAAAGTAAGACATAATGTTAAATTCTTTCCAACCACATGTGACAAGTAGAAATTAAACCCCAGGTGATTCTATCAAGAACTACTTGAAGATGTATTATATTTTCGTGTACTTGTTCAGTTAAACTAACATTATCATATTCGGCTATAGAACAGACGCATACCGGTTTATATTATGAACATATATCATCCAAAATGTTAACATATCTTTTAGAACATAAATCACACATGTTTCGTATACTCTCATATAACACCTAACATATATTCCTGGACATTAATCTGGAGAACATCGTCAGACCAGGGAGTTGCATAACAAGTCCCTGGTCAAACCTGGTGAACCCTTTTGTCGTTTCATATTAAAATTCCGTCGTCGAGTAAAAAAAAATTAAAGCCATTTGAAAAAAAACTCACCTGGGTCATTGTAAAATCTTGATCAATTCCGAAAGAGAAAAATGCGACGATGATGCAGTGTAGAAGGGTCGTTAAACTACTAAGAAGGAAGATATGAATGACTTCTAAAGGCAACATGGTGTAAGATGCAAAGATGAAGAAGATTTGCCAAGCGACCCCATCAGATGGCGTCAACGGCTCATAGTATAACAGTAGATCACAGTATAGCTGTGAAGCGAGTACGAACCAGACTATGTATGGCATAAGGTGATCCAGAATCCAATCCGAAATCAGTTTAAACTTTGTAAGACAGAAAAGAATGAGGTTGGCGATTGTAAAGACGAACATGGCAGGCAATGCATCATAGTCCCCAGCGATAAAATACAAAGGCAATACAGAGATGTTGCAGAGTAAAGCGAAAGCCACCATCGTCGGTAACGCTCCCCGCTGCTGGCGGGTAAAGTAAGCTTTGTATACGCCCTCATCTTCCTTAGGGAATTTCTTTGGGGAGAGAAACTCGACAATCGTCCCGAGACAATCCGGTCGATCTCCATCATCTCTGCTCGGTTTCCGCTTCCGCTTGATATTGCCATGCTCAGGTTCGAATCCAGGTTCTACTACTTCCTCCGTAAAAGGCAGCGTCGGAGATGATGGTGATGAGTCAGAAAAAATATTCCCCATTGTCACATGACAAACGACAGTGAACAATTTTTTAGGAGTTAAATTTTTCTATAGAGCAAAAAAAAAACAATTTCTATGGCGGTTTGACCGATTCCATATTATAGATAAAATGTATAAAAGGTCTCAGGAATTAGGGCTCAAGTAACACAGTTTTACTCCTGAATAACACACAAAGTCTAACGTGCATCACATTTTGAAAAACCAGAAGTAGACACAACGCCGGTTAAAAGTGATTGTCTTTGGAGTCGTCTGGGTAACACAATGTCCACAAATTAGTTGCTGCTTTGCCTTTTGCAATAAATGAGCAATTTGAAGAATTTTAGTGGTATTCTTGGCAAAACGCTTCTTGTCCACACGTCATCTAAAATCAAAAGAAAATATGAAAATCAATTTTAAAATATATGAGAATAAATTTAGCGCAAAGTATGATCCTTTTCTCTTTTGTAAAGAAAACCATCACGTTTTTGTTTTTCGTTGGTTTTGTTTACTTTAAACCGTTAATAAAGCTGAAAAATAGAGCTAAAATTTGCACGCATTGGAGATCGAACCTGAAAGTGTAACATTAATGTATATATACTCTAACAGACCGGCACATGAGAAGGTGATGTCCTGCATGCAGCTAAACATTTAATGAAAGGTCATGTTTGTAAAATTATTTTGCAAAGTAAGATAATACGAAGTTATTAAGTACGTCCATCTGGTAAAACCACAACCTCAAAACTCCCTACAGAGTGATGTGCATTATGTATTTATATACATCAAATAATATAATAATCGTACGAAATAAAGAAAATCAGTGAATACTGTAATGTATTATATTGCTAAGTGTCAATCACTGGGGGGGGGGGGGTTAAGACCTGAAGTAGTGTTTTGCAGTATAACTAGCTGACACGGTTGCTTTCAATATAACATTACCCAACGCATAGTAGTGATGCTAAATTAGTGAAAAACACAGGATGTTGGTCATCGCAATCAATATCAGGTGCCAAGGTATAACTGACCAATGAGCTACGTACACACTTAACTGGAGAACTATGTAACAGAACGTGTTTTACAATGTTACAATGATATATTCCAGCTTACAAGGGCGGACATATTCTTAAAGCCTCGTCAAGGCATTGGCCATTGAACTACATACACATTTGACTGGACAATTACGATACAGGCTGTGCTATAATTTTGCAATGATATACTTCAAGGGACGGACATATTCTTAAAGCCTCCAAATCACGGATTAGCTGGATTTAGACAGCATCATAAATGCGAGTTGGTTGCAAGATTTGCCACCTTTAAAGGCTAAAGCAATCATTCTCATTCTTTTGAATTTCCATCGTGGTATCAACTCACTCTTTTGTTAAGTCTAATAACTAATGTAGAGGAGGGATAACTCTGAAGCAGAGGGTGCGTCTGTTAGTCAGATATGTCGTGCGGAACCTCCATATCCTTAGTATACTTCTTTTCGTTTTATTCATAAGTTGTGTTTGTTAGGATGATACATGCGTTACTGTACATGCGCATGCTCAGATTAAATTCTTTCCATTTGAGGATAAAACCAAACTCTACTTCCAGCCATTTTCATGTGACACACGGACTTCACTTTATACACAATTACAAAAACGCAGATGAAGTAATAAGGGTAAATTCATATTATATAATATTGCTACGACTTCTGACACGTGCAATAGCGTCGAATGAAGATTATCATACAAAATAGCATATATAAGATGTAATGATATACTATAGGCGACCAATCGTAGCCATCTCTTTGAGCAAACCGAACCTCTTTGAAAATTCCCGTATCATTAATGTGAATCTGGTCACTATACGGTGATCAAATAGTGTATGATATAAAATGATTCCAAAAGATTACCAATCAATTTTTCGCCGCCTATACGGTTAAGCAAATTCTCTGTACACGTGATGTATTTGTTTCAATACGTTGCTCTCCGGTACAGTTAAAGGTATAGCTTTACTGCACATCATGCTATAAAGACATGCGCATATACACACACAAAAAGTCCAATAGTATAGCGGACGGAAGTACTCATATTTTACGAGTAACTGTAAGCCTAAATATTTTTTTCTGTGTATTAAGAATACTAACATCATGCTGTTATTACTTATGACATGAATTTTCATACATTTTGGTTTTCTTACCATGACATCAATTTTTAACAGTTTATTGTTTTGTTTTGTTTTGTATTTTGTTTTTTGTTTTTTTTTGCTTCCTTCATTGTGATTTATACCAAAACTTCTGTCTCGTCTTTGAGTAGTCAGATGAATTACGAAACAGTTGTTAGGAATCAATTTTGTCACCTGTCGTGCAACTAGCATCACTTCAAACTGTATATGGAGAGTCCCCATAGGTCCTGACCAATTTTGCTAATAGTAACTAATTAGTCAATATTGTGACGGATTTCTTCAACTCGGCTCATATTTCGAACATTAAAAGCTATCAGCGACAATTCTTACATGAATCAAAATGGAATGATATTCCATCTAAAAGATATTCAGTTAACAAGAGCGTTTTTTATCTGTTATAAATATAAACCTCGGGTTCAATATATTAAGCGACTGGCTAAAAGCACTTTTACATAACACTGAAACCTTGGAAACTAATACTTGCTTTTTATTATCTCCTAGAACTGCTTTCCATTTTAGACTGAACTCTCTTCTGACAAACTTGCAATTATCACTGTTATTTGCACTTTCCTTTGATTTGTATTATTAAACCAGACATAGAAATCTTCAGTATGGCCCCAGAATAACGCGTCACATTTATGGAATGATTTCAGCTGTAACGAGATCAAATGACCCGTTAAGATAGTTTAGTGGAATGAACGAGTTAAGAGGATCAAACTTAAATAGTTTCATTTAATTTTGCTTGACTGAATCAAGAGAACTAACGACCATCTTCAAAGTTGTTTCCCTCACTTGCTGAAGGTATAAATTAGCAGCAGATTATAGATGAGATGAAAGCCTAGAGCATTGTGTTAATATTTGGAGACAAATAAAAAAAAATTGATATGGTAATAAACCTACGAACATCTTTATGTGTGAAACTTTGCTACATTGCTCCGAGATATCTACTTCAATAAAATCCTGAATTTTAATGTCATAAATAATATATTTAATATCATTAATTTTTATATTCAAAATCAGATAATCTCAAGGAATGAATATTAAACTAATTTACGTTCGGCCGTGATACCGACTAGTATTGCTGTTCATCTGTAGTACACTAATACAGTGATCTCACAACAGCCTTACAACGTTACTTACCAAAAGACATTGCTGTTCATCAATAGGACAATAATACAGGGATTTGACAGTATCTTACAACATTTACATACTAATTTATATTGCTGGTCTATAGAACAAAACACTTTTTTCGAGAAGATCTCGTACACGTCTTGTGCACCGGTAATAGAGTTAGCACTGCTTTGCGTTATTTTGCTTAATCGCTAAACTGGTATCATCTCTTCCAAGTATAAGGTTACATATGAAATGTGAATACTGATTAGTATATATATATTAACCATATCATAGGAATGATGTGGTGGTTTCGATGGTAATGGTGTTCTAGTAGTCACACGTATATACATCGAGAAACCAAACGAAGATATCACACAATCCTTACTTTAAAGATTACAGAAATAACACTTATTACAGATCTGGGACTATATATAGTAGCCGATTTGGGACTTAAGCGGCCGATTTTTCTTGACGTTCAATAACAATGACTTGGTTGGAGGCTAATTGAACTTAGTTTAATGTAATTTGGGACAATCGGATATGAACAGACAACACATAGTAATCATATGCGAAATTCTTTTCTGTTTACTATAATTTCTTAAATTACCATTTTAAGTTTTGTATTAGGATATTTAATTCATGAATTAGGCACACAGAATATGTTGCTGCAAACTGCAATTGCGACTACATGATTATGTAGAGTTCAATGTTACGGAACATGGAAAATGTAGTGCAATGGTTTTAGAATGTTCTTAAATGATAGCCATTTTGTAGAGATGTTTTCACCACTTTAATGCAATATCTGACAACTTTCACTTTCTACAAGGTCAAAGCAAGAGGTTTAATTTTTCTGGTAAGGAGTAAAATAATTTCTAATGGGTTTAAATTTGACTAGATAAACCCTCAGTAAGCTAGAAGGTCAACACTGAGGTACATTGGGTGATACTTGTTTTAATTGTTCTGAACGTTTTAACTTGTCACAATGAAAACAATGACCTCGTGTGGCATAAGACTGATCCCCAACAAAATGGCGGTTTGCTATCTCATGTAAGCTATTTTTCTGTTAACATTTGGAGCAGTTGAATAGGTCTGGGGGATGTTGAAAGCTTTATCGTAGCGACCAAGAACTATCAGCTCAAAATCTATTAGCAGAGATATAATTCTATGTTGTTTCATTAATGAAATTTGTAAGAAAAAAAGGTTTCCAAAGTTTCCATGCTTTAATCACTACTATATACCTGTAAATGTTTGACTCAAGTGTTATGCTTAATATTTAACTACCATAAAAGTAAAAGAAAAGGCGAAAACTTTCCCTTGAAAAGCACACTGCCGCTTGTTGACATTGCGTACTAAGATTATATCACAGCTTGTGCTGGCATTATACGTTTGACTATGTTTTCCTTTACTTAATATCATGACCACGATAAACATGATATTTCATATTAATGAAAACAAAATCTTGACGTTTGACAATACGCAAAGACCATACTAATAATATAATGTTGCGATCGATATTACCAAAATATGAACTTAAACTGCAAAGCGAAATATTCATCAATCGATTTCTGTTTACCATTCTGTCTTTCTTTATGGATCGCATGCTGTTGTTGTTGATTTATTTTAACATATATAGACCATATTTCTTATTTTATTTAGGAAAAATAGAAGCTCTCACATTTAAGGAAAACGTACGTAATTCGTAATGCCTGTTCAGTCCCGAAATTGATTTTTCTCTTTGTGCAATGAATATTCTATAGATTCCATTTATAGTTTAAGTGTGTTGTCAAGGAAACTAAGAAATTGTCTCAGTTAAGGGAGATTGAAGTACTTGTTATGCACTTGGCTCATGTTAGGTAAACAAATGAAATGGAACAGTATATACTGTTGTTACGTGAACGTTAACTGTCGTATTAGTGAACATTACGAGTATAGGTGTAGGCTTATAAGGCCTATTACTATAGTTGTGGTGTGCGTTCTTTTGAGTAGTAGCTTCCGTGTACTGTATACACACACACCGACTCATATGTTGTACTGGGGAAGCAGTGTAAGTGGTTACAGATTAATAGGATGTTTTGAAGCACAAAACTAAATTAAATCTAATAAATAAAATAGCAAACTGATATCAGTACAGGTTTTAGCTCTATAGTATTTGCAGACCACATCGTTTACTTAATTTTAAAAAATTTACCTTCAAAGCAACAGATTGTCATGGATGCTATTAGCTAGGCTACTTTGCCTAACACGTACATACCATAAGTTCAGTTCCTCAGATGTAACACTAAACCGAAAAGGCAAACGTAAGTTCTTTAGGACCTGAGATAGCATGTTAATAATCTGTTACATATATACAACAAGGATAAATGGTGTTGGATGTCCTCCGACGATGTCCTCCCGTTAAATGAAGCTAAATAAGCTTGCTCCGGTTGAGTTATTAACATTTGATAGAATGCAATATTTTAAAAGCAATACTGAGAGAGGGGGGAGGCGACGTTTCCATATCAATGGACCTTTAAAAAGGGTATTCCATGATTTAGAAGGCCGTTATCTTAAAAGCTGAATATCATGAAAACCGGAATGGATACAGAAGTATTACTAGCATTCAATTGTTTTTCTTCGTGTACTACAACATATCAGTACTAAAAGGCTGCTTTAAGTCATCCTATGGACCTAACTGTTGCATCATCGTTTCTTTCTGTATACATTTCCCTTGGTATGAGTATGAGTACATGCTCTTACACTAGTATCTATACTAGATTACAAATGGCTCCCAGTATGAGTATGAGTACAAATGTATTACCCTTGGTATGATATATGAGTACATGCTCTTGAATCAGTATCTATACTAGATTACAAATGGCTCCCAGTATGAGTATGAGTACAAATACATTTCCGTTGGTATGAATATGAGCACAAGGCTCCAACTGTGAATACGAGAACTTATAATATTTAACTAATGTTGACTAGATTTCTAAAATGTATTGAGTACCAGTGCGAGTACAAATTCATGAGTCCGATTACAAGTGCAGGCGCAGCCAATAAGTTTATGTTTGAATCTGAGCACCAGTGCCGACTATATACTTTTTAATGTCTTCATTAGCCGTAGTCACTTAGTAGAGTAAAGAACACATTATAACATTGTTATCTGTGTTATCCGTACTTCATTAAAATACAACATACATACACTCTCATGCTATAACATTATCCTGATCAGAATAATCATTAACTAAGGCGTGTATAAAGAATACTTGAGACAGACAAAAGCATGCTGAATATTGGTCTGAATTATGTACAATGAAAGAAGAACCTCTTGACAAACAAATTACACATGGTTATTAGTTTCCCATCCTTCTCACTCGTTTGTTTATTCAGCTGGAATTACGAGAACTTTAAAATGTAAATCAAATTAAGTTAAAATGAAAATTAGTTTTGACAATAGGGTCAAGGACTTGGTTCAAAGTGTAAATGAAGAACCGCTGTTTCGCGGAACTGAAGAAGCTATGGTAGTAACCAGGGGCGTATCCAGGGGGGGCGCAACAGGCGCGCGCCCCCCCTATTGGCCGTCACCAAAAAAAAAAAATTTTAGCAAAAAAAAAAAAATTGATGACGACCTTTATGTGAGATGTCGGTGATCCTCAACCCCCCCCCCCCCTCCCGTATGCTTTATTTTTTGTTTGCCAAAAAAAGGTTCTGGCGAAGTTCGGCGGCATAATAGTTTTAGAAACATAGATGGTAATTGTGTTTATATTATCGCGTAGCACAGGGCGTGTATAAGGCAACTGGGCTGCCTGACGGAAGCCCATAATAGCCCCGTGCATAACACGTGAGGTTACACTATCGAGGCAAAAATTTTGACTTGTCCATTCACGAAATTTATTTCTGCTGACCTTTTATGCCTCAAATTTTTTGTGTACAATTTTTCTTGACCTCGATTTTCAAATTACTAATCATACTTTGCTAACACGATAAGACGTTATTATAGTATTATAGTATTTAATTTTTAGGCAACGACCGCTCGAGTCAAAACCTCTTTTTTTGCAAACAACACTGAACACAAGATTTTAAATATCTTGCAGATAAAAGCATTCATTATGCCTATGTTATCAGGCGCTTAGCCAAGGGGGGTGTTTTGGGTGTTCAAACACCCCCCATGGCCCAAGTGCCACCAAAAATTATATGCAGAAACCACCAGTGACTTGGAGAGATACGCTATAGTGATAATTATCGCACCCTCCTCCGGGCCTCACTAATGGGATTTTAGCTTTACTTTTAGTGAGACTCTAAGAGAACCAAATAGCAAATATGCCAAAATCAATGATGTGAGAGTACCGTTAACTCTTTGGGTTCCCAGTTTGCTTGTCAACAGACTTCTACAGTCCAAACGAAGGGGAACTCTATAGGTCCGCAATTCCCTTGATCTTTTTATCTCTGATTCCCCAAATTATCCTTCTTACAGTTCAAACTTTTGAGTTGAAGTTGAACCTAGTTGCTTGTAAATTATATATATTGAGAAAAGTATCTCTTTAGGTTCGCATTTTCCTTGCATCAATAATTGAGTATATATATGATTACATTTTTCTGATGTGAATAGAATTATTCCACAAAATAATTATCAATATTCTTTTGCATGATTTGAGCTCAAACATTGCACCATTTTGCATCTAGAGGCCTTAAAATTCCATTTTTTCGCCTTAGACCCCTCCCCCATGTCAGTCTCCAGCAAAACACCCCCCACGAACAAATCCTGGCTACGCGCCTGTATGTTATAAATATTTAAGTCATACTTAAACCATTTTGCATTTCAGCCCTTCTACGAAAGCAAAAATTGTCCACCCCTCCCCTTAGACCCACCCCCAGGACGGCGATCATTCATGCCTGACGCCCCCCCTATTGGAAAATCCTGGATACGCCCCTGGTAACCCAAGTCGTACTACCATGCTTAGAGTTTATAATCAATTTATAACGAATGCTCCAAACTGACAAGAAGGAAGCAATATTACTAAATTATTCTATTTAGACCTTACTTATGATTGTAATTCGGCATATTTGCATGAAACAGTAGAGTGACATTGTGTTACTTATTTGATATTTTCCAAGTGAATTCAAAATGCATTTTACTCTGTTTTAGGTACGGAAACGCCCCATATCTAGCACACATGTCAAATACTTCGACCGAAATTACGCAGTCTCATCCAGTGTTTATCAAACTAAGTGTTGCATACATATATATATATATATATATATATATATATATATATATATATATATATACACACACACCCACACAAACATACAAATTTGAAATCCTGCACACGTCACTGATATGAGGGAGGGATAAACTATAAAGGAAGTCCTAACACACGTGTTGAATAATTATTCACAATCACAATTTCTATTATAAGTTCTTGAAAATTCACTTGCAAGAATTCAAAAGACTGAGCATATCTCTTGACATTTCTTACAAATATATTATACGGAATATGAGACAGGAATTCATTATTTTCCGATATTTTTCCGCACTAACTTTATATAAACGTATCTATAACATAGCCTCTGCACTTTATATCAATGCCATCATACTGATAGTAACTACAAAATAGTCCACAAACTACTTTAACAAAAATTGTTTATCAAACTCGACGTTGATACTTATGGTCGCTTCATTTTACAAAACAAAATGATTTATTCTTGCCTCTGCAGGTAACGTAGCCTACATAGCATGCATGCATGATATTACCTTGCTTGTCTCATAACCGTGCCCGCAGCCTACGACTGGCTGTATGAACTCCATTAACCACGTAGGACTGAAATTGCAAGTCAAATTTCAAAAATCAATTTTTTGATTAAATGACCACCGATCGCGAAATTGTCCAAACTCCAAACACGTCGGTCACAAGTTCACTGTTACATATAGTAACGAGTCATATTGTGTATGACGTTTCCATCTATGTGGTAGAATAACTTAATTTTCAACAGACGTTAATAAATACCTTGCTTTGCTGCCAGTTACGAAAACGCGGATCTTCAAAGACACGTGTGTAGAGCAAACAAAAAGTAAACGTTGAAATCTGCCCGTATTTAACCAGGAAGCTGCCATATCATTAACAGCTCACTGATTAAACAGAGAGTTGTTAGATGGATGGATGGATGTATGAATGGATGGATATATGGATGGATGGATAGATAGATGGACGGATGGATGGATGGATGGGTGGGTGGGTGG
>KN882706.1:24014-34881 GCA_000934455.1 Apostichopus parvimensis
GCGCTTCGTTTTTTATTGGGTTATAGCAGACTTGCAGAGCGCCACGTTCTTCTGTACACCAGATATTGCGTAACGCATCTGACTACCGTTCAGTGACTGGGTAAAATGTACATCCCTCCATTACAGACACAAATATGATAACGAAGTACTATTCATGAATGTGAATAATCTTATCCATATAGTTTATGGTACTGATAGCTCAAATTAACTGTTGAAAACATTGTCATGATGTCCCTATTAAAACAAATGCTTATTTATGGCCCAGCAGCAGTAAACACGTCCAACGAAACATTACCGGGCATTGATGTATCCGTTATATGTGGTTGCAATACACAGCGAAAGAAACATTAAACATATGGTATTTCGAGAATACTAAATCGTAAGAGAGATTTTACACTTCGAATACGTAAAACTCGATACCGGTATAAGTCCACTAAAAGAGGTCCCTCCATTGCAGACACAAACATGATAACGAAGAACTATTCATGTGTGTGTGAATAATCCTAGGCATAAAATTGAAATCAATAGTTCGGTTAGGAAGATAACAACATTTTACCGTCCTGTCCGCTCACTGCACAACTGTGTTTTAAGAACACATTACAACAAATAACATTCATTTGAATGCAAATCTCAAACGTCCATATAGTTTATGGTACTGGTAGCTCACATTAACTGTTGAAATTATTGCCATGTCCCGATTAAAACTCATCCAGATTTAGCCCAGAAGCATTAAACACATCCAACGAAACATTTCCGGGGATTAATGTATCATTGTGGTTGCCATACACGGCGAAAGAAACATTAAACATATGGTATTTCGCGGATACTAAATCGTAAGAGAGAGATTTCTACACTTCGCATACGCACAACTCGATACCGGTAAGTCTACTTAAAGTGGCCCACCCACTTTGTATTATTTCTATGCCTGTGCCTACAGTTTACAACAACACGTTGGTCTTGTGTAAGTAGTGCGTCGTGTGTAAACATTTACATGAACTGATAAATAACTGAAGTGGATAACACACAATATTCTAAATATAATCGACTTGCAGCCAGCAAACTATTTCGATGGGCGAAACATATTCCCCTCCCACTAAATGTAAGTAGTCTTTGAATAAATGTCCTGGTATGAATGTCTACTGCAAGTTCCAAATGAACATTTCTAGTATTCGGACATGTGAAAATGACCCCATAGTGTTTCTTTGTCGTATTACGTTCACATTCATAGGAGAAAAATAATCTTCACTTTGTTCCCAATGATGATTTTTATTTCACATAGGTCACATGATCAAAGGTCAAATGTGTAAGAAAAAGCGTTTCGCAAACCACTCCTTAAACAAAAAGCTGGGCATGGTTTGTAGAGCCTGAGTGACGTATGACGTCATAGGGGTAAAATTTCACAGGTCAAATAACCCAACACATCATTTTTGCCAGTAAACGTATATCAAAATATATCAAAAGAACAATGTGGCACCAACTTTCAAACACAACTTGAATATCACAGAATCTATGTCTACAGTGCCTAAATTAATATATAATGCCAAAATGATAGGACGAACATATATATCACTGAAATCATTGAAATATTTGCAATCATGAACTATAGTAAAGGTTTTCAGCTAATTTTTCTGCCTAATTTCTTTCACGATACTGCTAGAGAAAAGCCTCAATCACTGTTAGCCAATACGTCTGGGGTAAAGATCACATATTTACTTACCACTGTGTTATCTTTGACAAAGATATTGTTAGAGCAATGTCAATATAGAACACCTGTATGTTAATTTTCATTGCACTGCTACCCTTTGTTGATCTTTGGTTTCTTGTTTAAGTACGATTCTGCAAGACTTCAAAAGTAGGGGAAATATATGAAGTATACCACGTAATAAATATTAGCATTGTGAACCAACCTTCGAGACAGAACGCGTGGACAACCATGTGGGAGTTAAACACATCAAGGCACTTGCATATTGATGGTACACGAAGATGAAAGATTGCAATTTCATTGCAATTGTTTTTTATAAAATCCATTACAGTTTATATTCCCCAACTATCCAATTAAGCCATGAACAGTACTTTAATTGAGATAAGTATTTAATAATAATATGTGTAATTTACGTAGGACTGTGCCCCTGTACAAACCTGTGTGTGGTATTTGTTTGGTGTTAATTCCGTGTAGCTTGAAGCGATTGTGAACGGTTCGCTGTTGCTGTAGAGGTGCGATGCAAATAGGTGTGTGGAAAATATACCAGTCCATACGTATCACCGCAGTAAAGAGATGTTAACTTGATTTCCCTTTTCACGTTCAGTCACTATCTTTACTTGTAATCATAATGAAAAACGATAGGTCATATACACTTCTATGACCTAAGTCAAGTTGTCGCATACATATTTCTTCCGTTTTGTCGTTACGAGATGGAAAACGCTGCAGTTTAAAGAACCAAATTCCCTCATTTTGGTAACTATGCTGTTTCATTGAGACGATTGTGTCATCGTTTCGGTGCACAATGGCTCGAGCCATTTGCTTCAAGAAGCATATATGACTCATATAAATAATTATTGAAACGAAAACATGATAAGAACACACAAATAGACACAGCTGCACATCCACACTGTAAAACTCAATGTATTGGGATAACTTGTTTCGGTGCACAATGGCTCGAGCCATTTGCTTTCAGAAGCAAATATGACTCATACAAATAATTATTTAACCGAAAACCAGATAAGAACACACGAAGAGATACAGCTGCACAGCCACACTGTAAAACTCAAAGTATTGGGACAACTTGTAAAAGTTGAGGCAAATTTCTGCATAGACATTGTTTAGTTCATTCAACTAAGCTCATTTCAAGTTAATTCAATTAATTGTGACCGGTGACTAATTGAAATAACACAGAAGTGTATATTCAGCAAGAAACCTTTTTTTTTCAAGTTAAATTAACTGGACGTTCAAGTTATAACAACAAAGCTGTTTGAGTTTTATAATATAATTATTTTCTCCCTCAATATATTGACAAAAGGGACCTCAACATTTCTAAAACACAACAAAACAGTAATGTGTTGATGTGTAGCAATGGAAAGATGCTAAACCTGTTTACATTTCTTTTGAAATATTTACACCATTTTACACCAGGCGTTTCTACAAATTTATTATTGTATCCCAGTAAAGGGTTCACACTTTGTTGACTTAACACTACAGACAGATGATTAGGCAACAGTTGCAACTTTCTGAAAGACCAAGACACCATATCGTAAAAGACCATCAGTATTGTACCCTAATTGAAGTGTCCAAAATTTGTTTACATTGATAGAAGTATAGTTTCCTACATAGTTTCTATGTCTATATCCCCACAGACCCTAGATCTGCGCCTGGTCAAAACCTCACTTATTGGGCGGCAGCAGAGCCAAAATGAAAGTTTTCAAATTACCGTAGACTAATTTACATAACCAACCCTCAAACACTGTAGCTCTACCTGAATTATGTTTACATTGATACCTTGGCACTTCATAAGTAACTTATTGATTCTAACATTCTGTCAAGATCTTGAAAAACTATTTTTCAACTATTTGTTTTCATAATATTGGTTCTGTTGCCGAGTGGATAAAGGCGGTGGCATTTGAAGCAATGAGGCTTAGCAATCGGGTGTTTCCGGGTTCGATACCCAACCGGGTCATTGTCAGGTGGGTTTTTCATCCAAGAGTAATCTACGGTTTTCCCTTCTGAAATGACGTTCTAAATTGCAAAGATTCCAATTTGAGTTAAAATGTTGAATTGGAAGGCCACCCGACGTGTAACTTGCAATCCATAAGACCTGCTGGCTTCTCCCACATTTGTGGTTGCTTAAGCGTCCTAAAAGTATCTGCTGATTATTAATATTATCATACTTAAACTTGTAATTATAACAAAGAATCACTTTTCGCTTCATTCGATCATTGACCTCTGACTTCTAATTCTGAAAGCCTGCAAGGCACTCGTGCCTATCACAGGGCACTTAAGTTCTGTGACACGAAGTTCCTGGGTTCGATTTCTTCCTTTGCCTGTTGAGTCCCAAAAGGACGAGACTGGTCGTGGGGTTTTTCTGGTGTGCTGATCCTTAATAATTTTATATCTGTCATACTACTTTTACAACTTCATTTCATAATTACGGCTTCCCTCTAAAAGTGATGATTCTGTGCACATTGTCAGATTCAACAGCATGCACCAGGGGTGTACTCTTTACAATTGTAACACGTGTGTAATAGGCTTTCATTGACAGTAATAGAAAGCTTATAAGACGAAGTTACAACAGTCGAATCACTGTGTCTTAGTGGTTCGGAATTTGTTCTGAGACAAAAAGGTCTGGGGGGATCGATTCCTACCTTCGCCTGATGAGTCACAAGAGGACGATACCGGTTGTGTAGTAAAAACATTCTGGTGTGTTGATTTTATTAATTTGATATAATATACATATAAGAACAAAAATAAAGCACTTAACATATCCAGTTTACATGTGAAGGTTGTAATTCAATGTTTCGCTCCCAGAGTTATAGCAAACACTAAGTTTTGAGTTAGCATAATATGCATATCCATTGATCTCTGAGTCTGCGAGATTCGAGTTCCCATCCTTGGGCACCTTCTTATTTAGCTTTAATTCAATTCGTTAATACGAATAAGCAATTCGTAATAACGAGAATCAAATATTTTCGTGAAACTAAATCAGCGAGTGCGAAATTAAGATGTTTTCATGGTTGACAAAATTGAACTTTTTCGCAGATTGCGACCCCACTTCAAGTTAAATCAGGAAAAAAACGTTATATTCCGTCCGAAACCTGCCTATAGTCGGTTAGCTATCTACACATTGCGATACAAAGTCATGTCATTGCCTTAAATTGTTTGGTTACCAACATTTTCCAGAGTTCGTATATATGTACAAAAACGTTTCAATGAAGAAAACAAAGAGAACGATGTGAACCGGTGATTTCAAGGGCGTAGGAACCGGGGGGCTGGGGGCACCAGCCCCCCAGTGAAAATATGGGGGGCGGAAGTATCATTCCGCCCCCCCCCCGCTTCGCAAGTCAGAAAACCCCTTTTTCATTTCCAAATGAGAAAAAAATCTCATTTGGAGCACCAAATTGCATCTAAGTCCAGGTGAATATGCAAAATTATTTACAAAATGGAGTGGGTGTTGAAGTGTGCTATATTGCACCAAATTGCATCTGAGGCCACCTGGAAATGCAACAAAATTCCAAAGGATTCCCTTAAACCCCTCCCCCAGGCCGGCCATCAGTCTTCAGCCCCCCCCCCCCCCCCCACTTAAAAGTACCTTCCTACGCCACTGGTGATTTTATTTATTACAACAGTTCACCACTAAGAGAAATATATGTTATAGCTAACATGCAACCACAATAGCAGAATACATTAACATTAAGTCAACATGGATAACACGAAATCAGCGATCAACAATGATAGCATTAACCAGAACATGTATTGCTATTCTTTGTTCTCTCGTAAAGAATTAAAAGCACAAAATAAATGTGAGAGGGAGAAATTCGATTCTATCAAATTTACTGAAACCCCTAGTCGGTCGGTGTAGAGGGGAGGGGGTGAATCCCCCAAAAATTGTTGGATTTTGAGATATTTCTTGTTCCCTCACAGAGACATTAACATACACTGAAAAGCAAATGTCAGAAAGACATTTATGTAGAAAGTAATCCAAGCCCGGAAGCTACACTGCTTTCAAACAGCTCTCTTTTAGCTTTTTAAACTTAAGCACAGAAATGCATTCCAGAAAAGAATTAATTTAATTGGAATGTTTTCCAAAGCACCTGTGTGGGTCCAGGGGGAGGCCTCTGGCAGGTGTAGCATTTTGTTAGCCGAATATTACCTAAATAAAGGAACTTTGAACGAAAGAAAAAGAGGGAGTCAGTTTTTTATACCGCATTTAACTAAGGGTGTGGTACTCATAAACCCAGTCATTATTTTACGTGTGCTCTGTACAAGGAGCGCTATTTGCTCATGATCAGAGAATTCATGATTTTTACTGCATGTGCTGTGAGCCATTTGAATTATTCCATCGCTACTCGTAATAGCAATGTATTTACAGTAAGCTGTTACATATACTCAGAAATACTAGAAATGTATTTACAGTAACCTGCTACAATACTCAGCATGGTAAATTACCTCTCAACAACTACTGCTTCAACTTGTGACAGCCCTTTCTTCTTCTCTTAAACTCTTTTAAGAGGAACTTGAATATTTTTAAGGTACTCACATTCCTCTCCTCGCGTTAACGTGTTCCATCTCATGTTGATCTGTTCTTTCTTTATCCATTGATTCTTTCTTCACTCATCTCTATTCATCCCGTCTTTATTTCTCTTTTCCTTTTCTTTTCCTCTCCTTTCCGTTTTCTCCTGTCCTGTCCCTTTCTTGTCTATAATCTGTCAAGATCTTTGTTGAATTAAAGCCTATTTGGGTTTTTTCTTCTTCTCTTTTCTACTCTGTTTAATAGTGTCCTTGACAGTGCGTTTTTACTACTATATTTTGTGCTGTGGCGTGTTTGCTAATGTAATCAACCATTTAAATTTCTTAAGCCACACATTCGGGTCCTCGTCTTCTTTTCGATTGAATGAATTTAGGCGTTAACTCGAACTGGTCATAGTGAAACACGTTGTAGAGTATGTATCCATAAACCGGTGTTATCTGATCTGACTGAATCATTTCTTTCATGCTGCTTAAGTTCACTATAAACCTGGTTTTAGACCGGAGGTAATACGTCATCGGGTACTATGACCTTCAAACGTTCTCCTGAAATCTTCCACAACATGTATAACATTAATAGGGTGCTGGTTTTAACACATCCATAAATATTCGTATTCTCGGTGATCCGTATCGACAAAAGCTCTGCCCCGTTCCTTGACTATTTGTCACACGTGAAGTCGAACTAATGGTAACTTTCTGCATTTAGCAATCCGTCTTTTGTGTCTTTTTTCAAATCATCGTATTTTCCTCTTCGGGTTCCTTTGTTACAATCTAAACGGCACAAACAGAACATATACCAAAGATGAAAGGAGACATTTAATGCATGTAGTTAAAAAAGGGGCTGCATACTGATTGAATATGACAAGGGTTACATAGTCTTCCATGGATGGCTGTAGATACAACCTGTAACAGAATATAGAGCTAAACACATATTTTTAATTTAGTTGAAATTGATAAAGCTTGTAAAAATCACATTTTACTTGTTTCGATATTTACGCAACAAAAATGATTATTGTCAACATCATGCTGGAGGGGTGGGGTGGGTGGGGGAGGGGTTCACTCTGCTGTTAATAATCTTGCCGGATGCTATAGTCACATGGTAATTTATGGTATACATATATTGAGAGGAAGGTTTAAGTACGTTGCTCATAAATTTCCATGCCAGGTAGGTTAAGACTTGTGAATTTTGCAACTGTTTATGTAATCCTACTTTCGCTGACCGAGGTCCGAGAGTGGGTGAGGAGGTAGCCCGAACCTCATGAATCATTAACAGTGTTGCAACCATCTTCGTAGCAACATATGTTACAATATATGTGCTTTTATTATTGTAGTTTGCCGTCAGCCTGAATGTTAGTGGCGTTACCCGCGGGGGTGAGGGGCTGGATCCTCAGTCAAATGTCTTGCCGCCTGCCTCCAAATGACATTGTTGGGCAACAAACAAATTGGACGAAAATTACAAAATGCATATAAAGACTCAGTTAAACCATTTCGCGGTTGACGCTTATCCGTAACTGATGGGAATTCTCAAATTAATTCCAGCAAATTAGGTCTCAACTTAAATATTATCCTATTAGTTTGATTTCTGACATCCACCTCCCCTCGCCACACTCTACCCAACGAGATAACCAGCTACCATACTAGTTATAGCATGTGTTTGTATATAAGTTTATACGAACGTTTTTAACGACCGTCCGAAGTTAATCTGATATTGTTACTTGGAAGCTGCAGTATGATATATTACGTAATTTCAACATGGCACATGTGAACTCATACAGACTGATATGTCGTTAGACTATATGCCTAATAATATTGTTGCCAACGACTAAACAGATTGAAGTCGATTAATATCATAAAACCGATGGACTATGGCCCTGGGCAAAGGCTGATTTAATGAAGCCTAAGTCGATGAAGCTTCATATACAAATTTATTTAAAGCATAGTTATAGTACATCATAGACTATGAATATGCTTAAACTGTATTGTTGAGAGAATAGTCCAGACCAAACTGAGAACGAATAACTTAGGCCAATTGTCAAAATACCATCGCAATAGCATTTTTGATTGTTTTCAGTTTATCAAAATTCTAAATTTGATTCGGTTACTAAGTAATTTTACTGAAAAACATGAATCATCCAATTATATAGGATTTGGTGAACAACGTGTGACCGATACATTTATGTACTATAAACAGTATGAGAACAGAGCACATAGGGTTATCAGGTAAGGGTATAATGACTTTGAAAAGAGAGAGAGAGGGGGGGGGGGGTAGAGAGATGTGGGTGGAGGTGGAGGGAGAGAGAGAAAACGTGAAAATAAAAGAGAAAGGAAAAGGGGGACCATGAGCGGGATAGAATTTGGAGAAGAACGTAGAGAGATCTCACACAAAGTTTCAGAAGTGTGGAAATTGGAACATCTCATTCCCAGGCATTTCAAAGGCAACGCGGTATAAGCTATCTTTGTACGTCGCCTACATAGAGTAACCCTATCGAAAAGGAATGCAAATTAAGAAAGTGTAGTTAACGTATACAGGAGCAGAAATCGAACAAAGTTGCAGTTTTGGGCCTTTATTCACTCGATTTGGCCAGCAAAATTCTTTAAATTTTGACCGGTTGTGTTACAGAAAAACTGGCAACCCTGCTGTAGGCTGTAAACGTCAAACTGGTATCAAACCGTGACACCATCGTACTGTTTGCTTTGTTTTACTGGCTACTGCCTCAGTGTCGTGGATATGACTAGGCCATCCCTAGAATTAGCTGCTATTTTGAGTGAGATAGGACCTACTTGAATAATTTTTAACATTTTTTAACAATTTTACATGACTAAAGTCTCCGCCGATTGGATACAATTGGAAAGCTCTGAAGCATCTAAAGGTCTACCATATCGTATTGAGGCTCTATAGCGGGGCCCCTGGACCCCACTCAGATAGCGCGCAGCGTATTCATTGACAGGTCAATAAATTAAATCCGCCCCACCCACTAAGATGAAATCCTGGCTACGCGCTTTACTTTCGCTAAACTACATCAAGTTAATATGTTTAGTTGGACTATCCCTTCAACAATTTAGAGGACGGAACTCAGGAATAAACTGTTCAATTTCGGTAAAGAAACATTAGTAACGTTACCATGATTTCAAGTGTTTGGGAACAGGGCATATTGCAAAAGTACCGGTGATAACTGAACTGGTCGCGTGCAAATCCCCACCCCCACACGAATTCTTTGCCCTTCTCAGCCCCCCCCCCCCCGATGAAAAAGTATGGTTACGCCACTGCTGATTACGCAGTCTTACTGTACTGTACCTTATTCCCGCCGTCTTTCCTCTTACATGCTTGGCTCCGTGAAATATAGGCTATCACACCGATTAGGATAACGTTTATGATAACGCTGATGATCAGGAGGCTGATAACGATCCAATTATTACCGCTCTCTCTATTAACTTCATTTGGTGATGTTGACGGTAGCTTTGAAGGTACATGTGTCGTGAATGACTCCGATGAAGGATTCCCATTATTTGTCTCTGGAAATAAACAAATTATTCAATGTCAGAGCCATGTCCTGAGAAAACAAACACGCAGTTGTCATAAAATATCTGAAACTAACATAAAACAATCGATCAGTCCGAGGAGTCACCAAACATTTCAAAGGCTGGGCCCATTGCAGTTTCTATTAAATTTATGCAGAACCCTGATATTTTATACGAACATTAAAGTGGAGGGGCAATAGTTCTAAACATATGACTACAGCTCTTTGTAAAACCACATCCTCATAGTAGTTTGTATTTAAATTTAGTGATATGTTATATCTGGCAACAGAAGAATGTAATAGGTTATCATTGCAATTCAAATGAACTTGTGTTTCTTTATCTACATAATATTTTGTTTTCTTATCTTTTATTTGAAATACTATTTCAACAATCGTCGCTTGACATGCATAGTAAGTATGAATAGTAAAAGTTTCAGATAAGGTGTACCTTTAAGTAGCTTAAACCTAAAGAAATGATATATGTAAATGAATAAACAATGGGTTAAGGGGAATCCAAAGAAGCTTTAACTAGCTAATGTAAGGTCCCCAAGAACAAAAGACAAATACAAGAAAACGGAAAAAGTTAACATCAACAATAAACAAGCACTTAATTATAAAGATGCAAAAAGAAAAACACAAAGGCAAAGATATAATTATAACAAATTATTTGTCGGTTGTATACTTTGAAATTAGAAAACGCTATAAATGACTTTTAAATTAGATAAGACTATTGTTTTATCTTTAATGTAATCCGGCATGGAATTCCATATTTTAGGACCCATGTATTTAAAAAAACGTTGGCTTTTTTTGAGACGATAGAAACGAGAGAGAAGGGTATCTTCAGATAGTAAATGATAGGCTGAATTGAATTTGATGAAGTAGTTGTTGAAATTATGAGGGAGCATATTATGTACATATTGATAAACAAACGTAGCAGTAACATTTATTTCGTCAAAGGCACAATTTGAATTTTTTAGGTTACAGATACACTTCCTAATGTCTTCCTCGTCGGTTGGGATAAGGAAGAAACTGGCAGGATTTGCAGTATGAAGAAAATCGTTAAAGGAGTGATAGGTACCTTGTAGTCGATCAGCTAGAGACGGTCCGATATTGA
>KN882706.1:50196-67855 GCA_000934455.1 Apostichopus parvimensis
CATACAATATAAACAAAATCCACGTGTACTCCAAAAGAAAATGTAATGAAACAAAAGCATAGAGATAAGATATGACTAATTGACAAATAAGGAGTACTGTTTTCGAAAATATATTGGAATTTCTTCAGCAAAGAATAGGAAGAACTGATTATACATAAGTTTGTGGAACTGGTAGTTGTTTAGGGGCTCCAAGTCTTTGTTAAGGCCTGTGATGTGTAACTTAATACAAAAGATCCAATCGATTTCTTTTCGTTTAATTTCAGGTACCGATTTGAAGTGAGAAGCAATTCAAATACATTTAAAGTTTTTCAGAGAATCTCTATGAAAATTGAAATGTTCGGAAACAGAGAATCCTGCAAAATTATCACGAATAGATTTTGTGTGATTACTAAAACGTTAACGGAACCGAGAGCATGTTTCACCTACATAATTGCCCTCTTTACAAACAACACCGTATAATATGTAAATTACATTGCTAGAACTTTAACAAGAGACTGAGGGAAGGTGTTCTTCAACATTGGGAATTTTAACCGCTGTGCCTGAGGTAACATGGGCGCATATTTGTCATCAAGGTTTTTTTGCAACGGAAGTTATCTGCGGAGGTGGAAACTGGGTAAGGAAGTCTGGAGAAAGTGAGTACAAATTTAAGGTTGGGGGTTGACGAAAAGCTAGCATGGGGGTACCTTAAATGATTTTCCTACAGACTGACCGTCTTTGATAGAAATAAAGGATTTGGCGAAGGGGGTTGTAATTAGTTACAAACGGAATGTGTGTGTTAGGATATTTGGACTTGTAAAGTACAAGTCCAAATATCTCTTTGTTTGTGTTTTGTTTCAAGATCGCTAGCTTTGATGAACAGTATTGTATTTTCTAGTGTCCGTCATATGTTATATTATGTAACGTTTTGATATAACTTATTTTGTCAATGAGTTATGTAAATATGAGAAATAAATTGAATTGAAATTGAATCGTACTACTGCTTCATTTTATCTTGTAAATTACACAAAGCAGCCTTAAGTAATCTTACTTCAGATGATTCATCGTTCTTATTTTAAGAACAGAGATGGTTATGCTAATAACACGATACGAAAATAGTGGTACATGTCAAAGTAATTACTTAAAAATAATCAGTCGTTCCTAGTGGTATGTTAAAGCCTTTTGTTCCCACACTTTTGAAAAGCGAGCTTTGTAGGCAGCCTACATAGAGTAACTCTATCCAAAAGGAATGCAAAGTAATAAATTGTAGGCTACGTATACATGGAGCAGAAGTTGAAGCAAAGGTTTCTGACCCTTATTTCTCGATTTGGCTGGTAAATTCTCTAAGTTGGACCGGTTATGTTACAGAAAATCTGGCAACCTGCTGGAGACTTCAGTTAAATTTCAAACTGGTATCACACGGTGACACCATCGTATTGTTTGTTTGGCATTACTGGCTACTACCACAGTGTCACGGATTTGACTAGACTACCCTAACATTAGCTTCTGTTTTAAGTGAGATATTACCTATTTGAATAATTTCTACCCAACGAATGTATATATTAGGCTAATCAAACGCAGTTTTTTTTTGAACATTTTAATATGACTTTACATGGCTAAAATCTCGGCCGATTGGTTAACATTTGAAAGCTCTGAAGCCTCTAAAGTCCACCATAACGTATATCTTACAGGGTTTCGTCCCTGGACCCCACCAGGGGCTCTACGGCGGGCCCCTGGACCCTACGCAGATAGCGCAAAGCGTACTCATAGACAAGTCAACAATTGACCCCTAAGATGAAATCCTTGCTACGTGCTTGACTTTCGCTTTTAGTTGCACTATCCCTTCAACAATTAAACGGACGGAACTCATGACAAAACTGTTCAATTTTGGTACAGAAACATTCACAACAGTACCGTTACCATGGTTTCACATGTTTGGGAACGGAGCATAGTGCAAAAGTACCTTAAATGACCGAACTGTTCGCCGGCGTTACCCTCCCCCACTCGAACTTTTTGCCCCCTCAGCCTCCCTCCCCCTCCCCGATGAAAAAGTATGGTTACGCCACTGCTGATTGCGCAGTTTTGCTGTACTCTACTGTACTGCACTATACCTCACTTTCGAACTCATTATTTTAGATGCTTGGTTCCGTACAAATATTTGGCTACCAAACCGAATAGGATAAAGTTGAAGATAACGCTCATGGTAAGGAAGCTAATAACGATCCAGTTATTACCGCACTCTCTATTTACTATATTTGATGACGTTGACGGTGACTGTGAAGGTACAGGTGACGTGAATGACTCCGATGAAGGATTCCCATTATCCGATAAAGGATTCCCATTATCCGATGAGGGATTCCCATTATCCGATGAAGGATTCCCATTATCTGTCCCTAGGAAGTAAACAAATTATTCAATGTCAGAGCCATGTCCTGAGAAAACAAACACCTACCGCAGTTGTAATAAAATAACTGAAACTAACATGTAACTAAGTGGCGAGACATATCAAAGACTGGACCCATTACAGTTTTGATCAAGTCTATGCAGAGCACCGACAGTTTACAACATTAAAACTGGTTAAGGTACATTACTTCAAAATATATGACTACGCCTCTCTGTAACCGCATCTTCATAGTAGTTTGTTTTTAAATTTGATGATATTTTATATCTGGCAATGGTAGAATGAAATAGGTCATCATGGCAATTCGTATGAACTTGTGTTTATTAATCTACATAATATTTCAACCATTTATCCAGGAAAATAATATTTCTACAAAGTTGCATTTGGAAGAAATTCTAACTACAGGGAACGTTGCCAGCTAAGCGAGCAATCTTAATGTATCAGGTTTACAGGATAAAAGAAGAAGAATATAGTAACCTAGGTAAAGCTCTGAAGACCATTTGTCCTGGTGACACCACAGATCACCTATTGTACTGTGATCCATATCCTGGAGGTGGAGGTTTAGCCAGTCAAAAAAGGTTACATTCAAGAAACCATATCTCGAGTTAGGGACAAGATACTGAGATGGGGGTTCCAACTAACAGTTTGGACTATTTTCCCTTCAGTGTAAGCCGAATATTCTGCCATGGGAATATCACTTTAAGGAAATTGGTAAACTTTCTTAAGGATATACGATCATTAGCAAATGTACAGATAGAAACATTAGGAAGACCAGCACCAAGTTAACTCTTCCCTTTAATCTACTGTCACTCAGTAATATCTTCTTACCACCATTCAGTTGTAATGTAACAGACGACATGTCGCTAAAGCCAGATCCCGGGAGAGTAAAAAGACACATCAGACATTGCGGAAACTCGATTTGGCCGTTATAGCTGGTGACTTTAACTCGGATAGTCACAGATGAACTGCACACATTGAAGATACATGACGAGGAAGCTGATATTTCAATGATCGACACATGTTGGTTACCTACTTTCCATAAGATTTCTGCTACAGGACTAGTGTTATTGACAACACATGTCAAGATTGCGTTATCATCGTCAGCAGCAATAATGCAATTGTTTTTACTTTGACATTGTTCAACGAATGATACACTACTGTCATCATGTGTTTAATAACGAAGCAACTTAGTTGAAGATCTTGTGTAAGTATGATTCACAAGACATATTGACGTAAGTACAAGTGGGCCGTGATCATCGTATTTATCTGCTACATGAATGACTTTGCCACTAGGTTCTGCTGTTTGAATAAGCATTGTTTCTCTATCACAACAATGTCTTAGTAGCTCATTATATCCAGTGTCCTCGATAATATCAAGGTATTTGGACCTGTATACATTATCAGGATTTGTAGGTCCCATCAAAAGAACCGATGCGTTCTTCGTCCTTTCGGACGCTGATAAACCTGATGGGATACATGTCAGGTGTTGCGTGTTTTCGATATCTATAGTTACACTGATTGAAGAAGAAGACACAAACATATCTGAGGATGGGTCATTGTAACTCTGTTCAGTGGCGTCCACCAATGGCACCTCCGCAGTATCATTGTACCAAGTAAGAGTCACTGCTGGTCGTCCAACCATTGTACATGTCAACTTGAGTTCACCATACCGAAACAAACGGCAATCATCACCCTGGCAACCATCTATCACAGGAAACATTTGTGTCGTGGGAACTAAAAAGGTAAAGGACAGAAAAAAATTTTTTTTGTAAAGTAATAAACTCCATTCTAAATCCGTTGGAAAGGGGATTTCGGAGGTATTTTTACACCGATCATTAAGCTGTTTAAACAAATAATCAGCCTGTTAGTGCTTCGATTTCAACACATTTCTGACTGTTTCCGACTCAACGTGATTTCTTATTTCAAGTATTAATCGACATCAAATTCTTTCCTTTCATTAAACATAACTTTGATTGTGATGACGTCTGAGTAAATAAACAGCTTTCTATGATATCATGTTCTGTCGGTGGTTTTGTTGTTCCCATTATTTCGTTGACTCCCATAGTTCCAAAATCACAAATTTCGACATACACAACATTTTGTCTGGTATACCCAGGTTTGCGATACTGAAGTACACAGTCTCACACGAGAGTTCGAATGCGAACTCCATAGTCACACTGTGCATTATCAACATAGGAGAAGTTACCTACGATAAGTACGTCTATGGACATGGATACATCGCCACCAGCTTCTAAAATAGCGTCAACACGTTCTGAGCAACCATCAAGTCATTGCTTCTAGGTCCGGCCTGCCTGTCATCTAGTAACGTGACAATGGATTGTGAATAATCGTCAAAATACCAGAAGAAGCTGTAAACAGGTTCACTAACACTACAGTTGATGATACCAGGTCGATGAAACTTAAGAGACACCGCTGAATCGCAATGGACTTTAGTTTCTGTCTTTTCTGTATAATAAAACATTAGGAATATCTAATTGTAAATAAACGACTTCTTTGATGTTTGGAATGATTCAGATTGACAGACAATGAGTACAAACAATTTATAAGATCCATTAACAAAATAACGCATACTTTACTAGATATAATTTCACGTTCATGATCATTTTAATAATCAAACAAGAACATTAACGCTTTAGAAGCTCAGCTAATTTTCTATTTGAGAAATTTATTTTGTTTGGCAATCTCTCTGAGCAGTTTATCCATTTGTTTGTGCGACAAATACAAGACATGCGCGAGATAACGGAGTCATTTCCTCTCCTCCCATCTCCTTTTCTCCTTGCCTTTTGCTCCTTCTTAGCAGACATAGTTTGTTACAATGTTAGAAACTGTAAACATTTGTTTTGAAAAAAAAGAGATAAAGATTTTTTTTTATTGAATTGAGCAATGATAAAAGTTTGAAATAACTTTTAGGTCAATGGCTGTTATTCTCGCTAAATTGTGTTCTTGAATACTATTAATGCAGAGCTGCCTAAACCAAAGTGCAAAACTGTATTAAGGTTTGATGAATGACTTCATCGTAATAGGGCATGAGCCAATGTGATCCTTGAAAGATAGCATGCAAAAGATTGTTTATATGAGTTCTGCAGATACTGTTGACCCTTCGATGAATTTTGACCTTCACAAAAATCGATACGTTTATTATCAAAATGAAACCTTCTCATGGAAGTAGGAGACTAGTCAATGTTATATGCCTTAGCTACGGTGGTCACAACTTTTGCACATTTGAGCTAGTTGACGTCAAATGACTATGGCCTTAAATATGAAGGGGTTATACAACTTAGAATGGGTAACCTACATGATTCCGTTCTTGAGATAAGGTAGGTACAAGGTTGTCATTGTTTTATACTTTTGACTTTGGATTACTCTGGACCTCCAATAAAACCAATAAGGTCCCTATCTAATATGGGCAATCAACATGCCACGTATAAGGGATGCCAATCAAATACACTTTTAGAGATACGGACGTACAACAAGGCAGTGCACACACACTCTTTCTCACATACCAAACCACATGCACAGAGCCGTATATATACGGCTTTGCATAAACATACTTACACACGCCATCATTAGTTCATATAGTAATTGAATCTATACTGTCACGAACTTATTATTATGCAATAGATCGCTGTACTTATTACCAGGGATAACCTGCAAAAACAAAGAACCAACAATATCTACATTTCGTAGTTTCATTCATGTGACAATAGAACGAACACGTACAAAATGTTCCTTTGCTACATCTGCTAAAAGGTTGTGGATATCATGTTTGAGAAATGTCATCGAAACGTCAATTTACATGTCTCTTCTACGCTTCCGTACCAACCTATTCTTTCATTACTGTACACTAAGGCTAGTGGACCAGGAGGTCCTGGGCTATTTATAGATTAGTTGGAAAGTCTGTAGAAACTCCATCAATCAACCCATACTGTTAAATGTTGATGTCCGAAGGGTAATCATGGATCAATCACATCTTGCTTGACACTTTCAAGTATGGAAAAGTTCTGTTCAATTTTTGTGGGACCGTTCCATTAAATTTGACATGATGGTGGTTAACGTATGAGCTGTCCAAGAGTATATCAAAAATGAAATCTTTTACAGAAGGCCCTGTTTTGGGCCCTCACATGATGAAAATGTTTTTGCCATGAACAACTTTGGTTCACCACCATTGAAACGTTATATCCACAACATGTCAGCAAATTTGGACAAAAGTTCTAGGGGAGGTAGCATTTTTTACGTTTTCAGAGAATGACCTCTTGTGACCTCAAATGACTTCATATTTACAAAATATGGTCTCAAAAAGTAACAGAATTTCGGCAAAGTCGCAAGATAGCTATACCTCAGCTGAAAGCAGTCAGCTGAGATATAGAAATGTAATCACTTCACAACTAATGACTTCGCAGTTTTTTCTTAACGAACGTTACTTGGAACACTTAACTAAATGCTTACCTGATTTAGCTCGTAAACTCAACGTTAGTATGACACCGATTACTAACCAGTAAATATAAATATCTGAAACAATGACAGACATGCAGACGTTAATTCGTGTTAAAGTATATTTTGCTAGGCCTATCAGGATATTGTATAACAAGGTTGGTAATTCCTGTTTTAATAAGAAAATAAGAAAGTTCCCAACAAGTGCGGCAGGTTTCTACGTGTTCACTTTGAACTATGGATGTACTCATAATTATATAGCACAAAGGAGTAATGGTGACATAACAAACATTAAAAGGAAAAAAACCTTATGGCAGCGGCTCAGTACAGTCATACTGTCATGAAGTATACCATACTTTCATGACTTCAGGTTAATTTTATAGTTTGATATCACATAATGAGAATAATACTTTAAGCCAGTATCGTCATGTTAAGTCCGATCTACATGATTCCACAATTCTAGCTATGCTTTAGATAGCAGCTTACAGAAGGGAGAGAGATGTAGAAAACAGCAGGACAAAAATCCAACGAATAACATTCAGGGCGGTTCGAAGTTAGTTTGGGTTTTACACTATACTAAATACCGAGATGCAGTAAGGATTATGGTAATAATAAAAGTCGCCAAGTAGGCCGAAAGTGATAAATAAATATAGACCAAATGGCAACTCCAATAGTGCGAGGCTGTATATCATTCTCTGTGTACATCGTGCTACAAAATAAAAGATGTGTTTGGCTATAGTAATTAATAGAGTAGTGGGAACAAACTCTAGCTACTCTAACTGACCTTTGACTTCCATTAAAGTAATGGAATAATTATCATGTTCGGTAGGAGACCTTGATATTTTCTGCTCACATCATCTTATCGATCAAATTGACCCCCCCCCCCCCACCTCTTCGATATGAATAACATACCTTCCTCTGCCTTACCTACATTCTGCTTAGATGGACACGTACAACACACACACATACATACTTACTCATCTTCGACGGCCTCATGAGAAATGAGAGAGAATCATTTTCCTTCGGTTTCTGAAAGTAATGGTTGTTTTCCGGCTTGTACGATTGTTAGACTTCAGCACCTTATTCTTGACGTTGCTCTGAACATGGTATGGCAACATAAAAAACGGAAAAGTGTCTCTCCAGGTTGATGTATCAAATTAAGAATGAGACTCAGAGTTCCTGCAGAACATGAAGAGACAATTCAGTGTAACAAAGAATTTTAAATGATAAACAGAGACTGAATTTCACAATAATGGGTTGCTTATTCACATGACGCATCCTACGTGAATGTTTTTCACAAGAAACATCGAATTAACAACAGTTTTGCTATTTAAGGATTTGTTCTTTTTTTCTATTAACACGAGTGTCAAGTCTATAGACACATAGATATATGAATACAAGGACATTTCTGATACCAATTTTGATCTTGCAAGTCCCTTTAAGATGATTTATTATAGACTGAGAGCTCTACACTTCATTGTTTAAATGCACTGTGAAATATTTTGACAAACTACAATTCATCTGGTATAAATCACCAAACAAATTGCCAATTCGAGACCAATTGACCAAAACTATGGCCAAACTATGTTCGCTAAAAGAAAATCATACCATTGGAGAATTGACAGATTTATTGTAGCTTTAAGTTTGGAGTTATCATGTTTATAAGGTTTTAAAACATTGACACATGTTGACCACTTTTGACCGCTACCAATTTCAATCATGAGGCATCTACTTACCAAGTATGACGTTGATTCAACTTGTGGTTGATTAGATACCGTGTATACAAGCTGTTCCTGTCTATTTCCCATTAAGCCCCACCAGCTCATGAATATTAATGAGGTCAAAGTTGTGGCAAAGGGCATATACTTACAATGTAGTTTCATCACCAGACCAAGTGTGAACTAAATCGGACATGCTGTTGAAGGGATATTGACAGTTTAAAAATTTTATGTTAATCTCGGCCCACTAATTTATATACATGAAATGGGTACCACAAACTATAAGAGGGCAGTTGGCATTCAATTTTGTTTCTCCGCAACCGACCGCGGGAATAAACTGGGGGCATGTATCATGATTCAGCGGGAATCCCCTTCCCCTCTATTTCCACTGCGTAAAAAAAGAAATTATTATTACCTTTGACTTATAGGTTACGAAGTATACACAAAACATTGTTCAGTACCGAAGCTGTTTACATCAGAATAGTGAATAGCGTTTCATACATTGTTATTTGTTACGATAACGTGACAACAATGGAAAAGAAACTTTTGCTCATTTACCTCACCAATTAATTTTTCTGGTTGATTATGGCCCTAGTTCACAGTAAGTTGCTCATAACTGGTCTGTATTCTTTCTCCTTCCCCCACTTTGATGATAGTTCAACAGACCTATTTACATATCACTTTGATTTTCTACCTTGGATTTTACGGCTGACCATTCCTATAATGAACATTCATCTGACCTATATACTGTAGAATACTTATTAATTTAATACTGTTACCTTCAGTGTTGATTTGATTATGTACTACATTGTTGTTAGTACTCGGTGTTCTTCCCGAAGGTGCGTAAGAGACAAATTTCCAAGTGGACAATTTCCTACGGCTATACCTACAACATGCCCGATAACAGTTCAGGTACCAATGAAGACTTCTCCAACAATATCCAAACAAATACTTAGTGAACTCCAAAAGTTATTGCCAATTCTCATAGATGGTATTTGCAATTTAACATACATGTTTTAAATTGTATATGCCTCATGTAATTTTATGTTTCATGAAATGTGATTTGATAAATGTTACCTTCTTACCTTCATAAACTTCAAGGAAAAATACTCATATCGATTCCATCTCCTGGATGATATGTGGCCTTAGTGGGAACAAAGAAGGTTATTATTAACAACAGCATTAAACAAATTCAGCGAAACAATGTAAGACTGTGCCATGGTGCATACTGATTACAATGATAAGTTAGTAGTGTGTAAGTACTTTAGTCGGAAATTTACACTGGCTAGCAACACAGTTTAGTATACTGCAAGGTAAACATGACAGGCGCTGATAAATAACTGAGTTGGACGTAGCCAAAACAGAGAACACACAATATTCTAAATAGACCTGAAGCCAGCGCATCATTTTGATGGGCGAAACATATCCCCCCACCCCCCTAAATGTAAATAGTCTTTGAATATATTCCACGGTGTAAAAGTCTATTGCTAGTTCCAATGAACTGTTCTGGTATTCAGACATGTGAAAATGACTTGGTAGTTTTTCTTTGTCGTATTACGTTCACAATCATAGGTGGAAAATAATTCTCACATTGTTTCAATGATGATTTTTCAGCGTAATTCATCATTTTGTCATATATTTATTGATGAATGTATCAGTTTGCTGGAAATTCTTAAATTTATGACGTTTTCATTGATCGTTTTGTTACTAGTTACGACTCAGCAGAGAGACTGGATGCAACGCCTTTTCACCATCAAACCTCATTGGATCAACATTAGGAAGGACGTGACTAACCTTGCTTCTGCTCCCCTCCCAGTTTAACTCCTACCTCTCCTCCTCCTATTGGTTTCTTTCTTCTCTCCATCCTTGGTCTACTTATCCGCTAACATCAACCTCTATTGTGTTCACCCTGCTCATTAACCTGCCTGTATTCTGTGTTTGTATTTGTCCCTTGCAGTTTCTGTTATTTGCCATTCCGTCTCTGCAGAAGATCCTGCTAGGATCAAAACGTCAGGCCCACTTACTTTTACACATTCTCTAACAAAGGCTCTTTAGTGGATAAACAGTTTGCTGAAAGTTTTGTTTTATTTTGATTTTAAGCTGCTCTGTTACGGTATCTTTCCAGGTGATCCTCATTATATACTTTGTATTTGTACTTGTATTTTTGTGTTTCAGTTTTCCATTTCTTTTTTGTTATTCACTCATCCCGCTGTTTTTACCATGACTTGCCATTTTCTTTTGTTTCTGAAGCTCAGAAAATTGATGCAGAAATCCCAGCGCTATTCTTTCCATCTTTGCAACTACAGGTTCTAGTCTCTCTCACCATTATTATTCCCACAGGTCTACAGGTTACACATCAACCAGCACTAGGAGCACTACCTTCAGGACTCCAGAGAGAGTGAAACCGAATCCTACAAAGCACCTCCATCCGTCTCATCAACATCCTTACTAAGCACTTCCGATCGTCCTTAGATAACTAGTCTCAATGATGATATCCTTAGCTGAAGCATGAATTACAGTTTTGCTACACCGATGACTAATGGATTCAGTACACTAATGAAATTAACTTTCTTTGTCTCAGCTGAACATTGACCTCACAGAAAGAAGAAATAAAAAAAGATTGATCTTCTGAAAAGTTGCAAAACGTACCACCTGCAACCGGCTTAGAAGGCCCCAGTCTCCACCTGAGTCTGAAACACCATCATCAACAGTTGTTAACTTATCCTCTTCTACTCTTACCAATGCAGAACTTAGGCTTCTCTTCAAAGGATTCAACTTCTGTCCGACTCCTTCCTCATTTGACCAAGGTGAACAGAGCCAAGATCTCACTCATGTCTTTCGCAGAAATTCGCCTTCGTGAGTCTTTCCTAGATGATCCTCTAACTGAACGGGAATCCTTCTGCATGAAAAGTTCTTGGATGCCCATAAGATCAGAGTCCCTGCTTTAGAAGCATCGTCAGCTCTGAGACTAACCAGTCAAATTCTCCTCTCCGCAGAACACACGACAACCTTCCAAGAGATGAACGCGCAGCACTCTCTTCACTGATGTCTCGCATTGACATTATCATCAAGCCAGAAGACAAAGGGTCATCCAGTTGTCATCCAGTTGTCATCCAGGATCGACAGGATTACATCAAGGAAGCCATGCGTCATCTCTCCAACAGTGATATGTACACTCTTCTTGATTCTGATCCCACAGTTATTTTCTCCCAGCAGATAATACATACCATCACTGATATGTACCAGCGGAATCAGATCTCTAAGAAAGCTCTTTCTTTCCTCTCTCCCACAGATTGTAAGGCAGCAGGTTTTATCTTCTGCTCAAAACTCACAAGCCTGGTTACCCCGGTAGGCCTATCATCTCAGGCAATGCGTCCCCCACCGAGAAGATATCCTTGTTTGTGGACCACTTCATCAAACCTCTTGTTCCTCAGATTAATTCTTACATCTATGACACTCCAGATTTCCTCAGGAAACTTGAAGATATCATGAACCAAATCCCCAGAACAGCATTCATCGGTACTTTCGACGTCACTTCTCTTTACCCTAACATCCCTCATGCTAAAGGTATCGCAACTACCTGTACAGCCATGTCCAAGAAGGGTCATCCTTGTCCACCCATCTCTGACCTCAAAGTTCTCATGCAACAGGTTCTCACCAAAATCAACTTCACATTCATGGACAAGCATTATCTTCAAAGACACGGGACATCCATTGTTACCAGAGATGGTTTGCTCGCCTGATTATATCTAACGCATTCTCCGTGCAACTCCCTGCCGTCCTCTTAACTGGTGGCGCTACCAGCGTTTGAACCAGTGATGAAGACAGCCTGCTCACCTTCTTTAATCACATCAATTCCTTCCACATCAACACTAAATTCACCTCTAATTACTACACTGACTTATGCACCAAGACCACAGACACACACCAGTATTTACATTCTTCTAGCTGCCATCCCCACCAAGTCTGGAAGTGCCTACAGTCAAGCACTTCGTCTTCGTCGTATTTGCTCTAACAATTCCTCTTTCATTCGTCATTGAGATGTTCAAAAGAACACCTTATTGCCAGGGGTCATGGTGCCAGAAGGGTGCATGAAGCCATTCAGATAGTCCGTTCCCTATCCAGATAATTGGCAGTGAAGGTCAAAAAGGGACGAAATTGCGACGAGAAGCCACCCCCCCCCCCCCTGATTGTTACTTTCCACCCAAATCTTCTCCTCTTCAGGAAATTACCACTAACTACATTCTCCCTACTTCAGATAGACGTTAACGGGCCATCCCTGAAAAACCTATCATTGCATACAGACGTCCAAGCAACCTGCGGAACCTTCTTGGGCATGCTGCTCTTCCACCTCTAACTTATAACCCTCCACCCATTCAGCATGGTACTTTCAAAAGTATTAGTTCTTGGCGATGTATCGTCTGCAGCCACCACATTGTTGAATCCAATTCCATCACCAGCCACAGTATCCATCTCACACAAAAGACTAAGGGTTACATCACCTGCACAACCTCTAATAACATCTATCTGATCTCTTGTAGAGTTTGCGGCATCCAGTATGTTGGTGAAACCAAAGCCACCCTTAGGAAGCGGTTCTATGGTCACAGATCCACAGTCAACAACATGAAGACTGAGACCCCTGTTGGAAAACACTTTAACCTTTTCTTGTCTTTTTGTCCCTACAGGGCATTGAATCATAAGGTAGCCGTCCTGACCTCCTGCGACTCAGCAGAGACAGAAGGTGGATTCAACGCCTTCGCGCCATTTCAAACTCATGGGTTCGAGGAAGGACATAACTAACCTTTCCTCTGCTCCCCTCCCCCCTTCCATCTCCCTTTGTTTCCACCTCTGTCACCCATTTTCTCCTAGATCTCCTCCAACTTTTTTCTGCACACTTTCGTGTTTATGTTCTTCTGCAGTTTATTCCCTACCTTCTTCCCCTAATCTTCTCTTCGTCCCTCTACAGTTTATCTCCTACCTCTCCCCCTTCCCCCTGTTGGTTTCTTTCTTCTCTCCATCCTCTGTCTACTAATCATCTTACGTCAACCTCTTTTGTGTGCACCATTCTCATTAACCTATCTGTGTTTGTATTTGTCCCTCGAAACGTCAGGTCCACTTACTTTTACACATTCTCTTACACAGGCTCTCTAGTGGATAAGCAGTTTGCTAACACTTTTTGTTTTATTTTGATTTTGAAAAAAAAAACCCTCTCTTAAACAGTTATCTGTAGTTATCATAGGAAGAAAAAAATAATTTTGAAAGCAAAACAAGGGCACACGGCCACACATACTCACACACATTACTTATCTCAAATAAGTCATTTCATCAAGGGGTGGTTGGTGCGATAATTAATGTAAAACGCGAAAGATCACATGATCAAAGGTCAAATTTGAACAACACCGCATTTAGCAAAGTGCTCCTTAACCATAAAGCCGATGGACTTCATAGATGTGTGCCTGGACATGCTCTGTAGAGCCTGCTTGACTTATGACGTCATAGGGGTACAGTTCACATCATCAAATAAACCAAAACCAGCATTTTGAACATTACAAATATATCAAAATACTAATGGTGCACAAACTATCAAACACAACTTGAATTTCACAGAATATATATATACAGTGCCTAAAACGCCAAAATGATTAGACGTACATATATCACTGAAATCATTGAAATATTTGCAATCATGAACTATAACAAAGATTTTCACTCCATCCAGCTTGTTCTGCCTAATATCATTCACGATACTGCTAGAAGAAAGCCTCAATCACTGTATGCAAGTATGAAGAAAAGATCACATATTTACATATCACTGTATTATCTTTGACAAAGATATTGTTAGAGCCATGTCAATAGAGCACACCTGTATGGTAATGCTGATTGCACAGCTGCCTTTTGTTGATCTTTGGTTTCTTGTATAAGTATGATTCTGCAAACCTCAAAAGTAGGAAGAAAATATTGGCATTGTGAACCGACCTTCAAGACAGAACAAGTGGACAACCATGTTTGAGTTGCGGAGATGGAAGGTTATAAATTCATTGCAAATAGTTGAATAAATCCATTAAAGTACGTTGGCCACCAAATAAATATCCAACTATGCCATAAACCGTACTTCAATTTGATGCATGCAATCAAAATTACCATACAGGTGGGCGCTATTGATATGGCTCTAACAATATCTTTGTCAAAGATAATACAGTGATAAATAAATAGGTGATCTTTACCCCAGACGTATTTGCATACAGTGATTGCAGTTTTTCTCTAGCAGTATCGTTAAGGAAATTATGCAGAACAAGCTGTCAATCTGTATTATAGTTCATGGTTGCAAATATTTCAGTGATATATGTTTATCTCATTTTGGTGTTATACATTAATTTAGGCACTGTAGACATAGATTATGTGATATTCAATTTGTGTGTGAAAGTTGGTGCCATATTGTTATTTTGATATACGTTTAATGTAAAAAATAATGTGCTGTGTTATTTGCTCTGTGAAATTTACCCGTATGACGTCATACGTCACCCAGGCTCTACAAACTATGCACAGGCACATATCTATGAAGTTTGAAGTCCATCGGCTTTATGGTTAAGGAGTATTTGCGAAACGCTTTTTCTTACACATTTGACCTTCGATCATGTGAACTTTGGCTTTTAACATTTATTATTGCACCAATCCTTGAGGCACTGAACTGAAACTTGGTGGGTTGGTCTGAGTTAATGGGGGGGGGGGTGCCACAAATGGACATAATGACATTTGGCGGACTTATTTGAGGTAAGGGTCAAAAGTAATGTATGTGACCGTGCATGTGCAATTGTTTGGCATTCATAATTATATTTTCTTACTATTTTTCTTTGATTCGTTGGAACTTTCAACAACAGACAGTACATTATTTGACTTCAGATAACTGTTTCATAGAGTATCTTGTCAAGTCGAAAATTTATGATAATTTACCCAAACTTAATTTGTATGAGATACAGAAATTTACGGGAGATAATATACCCATGCCTACAAAACAATCGATCATATATGCAACCGTGTTTTACCCGATACTGTCTCCCATTCCACCTTGTTATGGAAACATAAGCAAGGTGCTGTCAAAATGTTAAGATTTTGTTGGGGAAGATATTAGCAATTTTCAAAAAATCGATCAAGTTTTCAATTATATGCAAACATTTCGTAACAAAATGACAAATTTCTCGAACCTATTAAGTAAGGAATTCAACATGTCCTGCAAAATAACAAAATGAATATTTATAAAAGCGTCGTCAATTTAATAATTTCCAGTAAAAATGATACATTGATCAAAATTATGAATTACGGTGAAAAAAATCATCATTGCAACAAAGTGAAGCTTATTTTCCTTCTCTGATTGTGAACGTTTTACGACAAAGATACACTATCGAGTCATTTTCACATGTCTGAATACTAAAACAGTTCATTTGGAACTTGCAGTAGACATTTATAGAATGGAATATATTCAAAACTGTTCACATTTAGGTAAAGGGAGGGGGGGATATGTTTCTCCCAATGAAATAGTTCGCTGGCTGCAAGTCGATTATATTTCGAATATCGTGTGTTATCCACTTCCGATCAGTTCATGTTAATATTTATTCACGACGCACTACTTACACAAGACCGACGTATTGCTGTAAACTGTAGGCACATGCATAGAAATAATACAAAGTGGGGGGCTTCTTTTAGTAGACTTACCGGTATTGAGTTGTGCGTATTCGAAGTGTAAAAATCTCTCTCGTACGATTTAGTATCCGCGAAATACCATATGTTTAATGTACTTTTCGCCGTTATGGCAACCACAAGGATACATTAATCCCCGGAATTGTTTCGTTGGAAGTGTTTAATGCTTCTGGGCTGAATAAGCATGAGTTTCAAACGGGATATGGCAATGTTTTGAACAGTTAATTTGAGCTACCAGTACCATAACTATATGGACGTTTGAGATTTGCATTCAAAATTAATATTATTTGTTGTATTGTGCTCTTAATTCACAGTTGTGCAATGAGCGGACAGAACGGTAAAATGTTGTTATTTTCCTAACCGAACTATTGATTTCAATTTCATGCATAGGATTATTCACACACACATGAATATCTGGTGTACATAAAAGCGTGGCGCTCTGCAAGTCTGCGATAACCCAATCAAAAACGAAGCGCCAGAAGTTCTTTGTTCCGGATCACCTTACGACACTGTGAGGCACATTTCATACAGCAGAGGGAATCGATATGAGTGGTTTTCCTTGAAGTTTATGAAGGTAAGAAGGTAACAATTTTCTAATCACATTTCATTAAACACACAATTACATGAGGCATATACATTTTAAAAATCATGTTTGTTGAAATTGCAAATACCATCTATGAGAATTGGCAATAACTTTTGGAGTTCACTCAGTATTTGTTTGGATGTTGTTGGAGAAGTCTTCCTTGTAGGTATAGCCGTAGGAAATTGTCCACTTGGAAATTCCTCGGGAAGAACATCGAGTACCAACAACAATGTAGTACATAATCGTATCAACACTGAAAGGAAACAGTATTAAATTAATAAGTATTCTGCAGTATATAGTTCAGATGATTGTTCATTATAGGAATGGCCAGCCGTAAATTCCAAGGTAGAACAGCAAAGTGATATGTAAATAGATCTGTTTAACTATCATCAAAGTGGGGGAAGGAGAAAGATTACAGACCAGTTATGAGCGAATTATTGTGAACTCTACGGCCATAATCAACAAGACAAGTTAATTTGGTGAGGTTGGACTAAGGTTAATGAGCAATAGTTCCTTTGCCATTGTTGTCACGCTATCGTAACAAATAACAATATATGAAACGCTATTCACTATTCTGATGTAAACAGCTTCGGTACTGAACCATGTTTTGAGCAAACCTCGTAACCTATAAGTCAAAGGTATTCATGAGTTCCTTTCTTTACGCAGTAAAAATCGAGGGGAAGGGGCCCTGGTGGAAATTCCAGTTGAACTTTTGAACTGGGTTCAACTGGAATTTTCTATACGGAAATTGGCCCAAATTTGAACTAGGTTGAACTGGGTGAACTGGGGTTCCCAACTGGTTCAACTATGTTTTACTGGGTCCAACTGGTTCAA
>KN882706.1:88629-108900 GCA_000934455.1 Apostichopus parvimensis
CTCCACCTCCACCTCCACCTCCACCTCCACCTCCAGGAATGAATTGTAAAATCCAGAACAGTGAAAAAAAAATGAAATGAATTTGGGCGTAAACTCGACCTGGCCATAGTGAAACGCATTGTAGAGTCAGTATCCATAAACGGGTGTGATCTGATCTGAATCAATCATTTCTTCTTAAATGTTCTCTAAATATTTGGTTTTAGACCGGAGTAAATACGTCATAACTTATCGGGTACTATGACCTTTAAACGTTCTCCTGAAATCTTCCACAACAGTATAACATTAACAGGGTGCTGGTTTTAACACGTCCATGAATATATGTATTCTCGGTGATCCGTATTAGAAAAAGCTCTGCACCATTTGTCACGAGTACTGAATATATACGGGCAGTGGCGTAGGAAGGTACTTTTGAGTGGGGGGGCTGAAGACTGATGGCGGGCCTGGGGGAGGGGTCTAAGGGGAGGGTTTTTTTTTTGCATTTCCAGGTGGCCTCAGATGCAATTTGGTGCAATATAGCACACTTCAACACCCACTCCATTTTGTAAATAATTTTGCATTTTCACCTGGCCTTAGATGCAATTTGGTGCTCCAAATGAGATTTTTTTCTCATTTGGAAATGAAAAAGGGGTTTTCTGACTTGCGGAGCGGAATTATACTTCCGCCCCACCATATTTTTCACTGGGGGGGCTGGCGCCCCCCCAGCCCCACCGGTTCCTACGCCCTTGTATAAGGGCAAAAATAAGTGAAGTCGAAGTGAGGGTTACTCTCTGCTTTTAGCAATCCGATTTTGGTGTATTTTCTTCAATCATCGCAGCTTCCTCGTCGATCTTCTAAACAAACAAAACAGATACCAAAGATAAAAAGAGACATTTAAAGCATGTATTAAAAATAATGATGCATAGGGCTGCATACTGATTAAATATGACAAGGGTTACAAAGCCTACCATGGATGGCTGTAGATACAACCTCTAACAGAATATAGAGTTAAACACATTTTCTTAATTTAGTTGAAATTGATAAAGCTTGTAGAGATCACAATTTACTTGTCGTTATTTACGGAACAAAAATGATTATTGTCAACATCATGCTGGAGGGGGTGGGGTGGGCGAGGAGTGCACTCTACTGTTAACATAAATTGAGAGGATGGTTTAATGACGTTGCTCATAAATTTCAATGCCAGATAGGTTAAGGTTTGTGAATTTTGCAGCTGTTTTATGTAATGTCCTACATTCGCTGACCGAAGTCTGAGAGTGGGGGAGGGGGAATCCCGAACCCAACGAATCATGAACAGTGTTGCAACCATCTTCGTAGCAACATACTTTACAATATTTGTGGGCAACAACAAATATTGAACGAAAATTACAAAGTGCATTTAAAGACTCAGTTGAACCATTTCGCGGTTGACGCTAGTCCGTCATTGATGGGAATTCTCAAATTAATACCAGCAAATTAAGTCTCAAGTTAAATATTTTCCTATTATTTTGATTTCTGCCATCCACCTCCCCTCGCCACACTTTACCCAACGAGATAACTAGCTACCATGCTTGTTATATCATGCGTATGTATATAAGTTTATACCATCGTTTATATCGACCGTCCGAAGTTAATCTGATATTGTTACTTGGAAGCTGCAGTATGATATATTACGTAATTTCAACATCGCAGATGTGAACTCATACAGACTGATCGGTCGTTAGAATATACCTAACCGAAAAATTGTTTCCAACGACGATACATTGTTAAGCCGATTAATATAATAAAACCGATGAACTATGGCCCTGGGCAAAGGCTGAATGAATGAAGCCTAAGTCGATGAAGCTTCATATACAAATTTATTTAAAGCATAGTTAGTACATCATAGAAAATGAATTTGCTTAAACTGTATTGTTGAGAGAATAGTCCAGACCAAACTGAGAACGAATAACTTAGGCCAATTGTCAAAAACCATCGCAATAGCATTTTTGATTGTTTTAAGTTTATCAAAATTCTAAATTTGATTCGGTAACTAAGTAATTTTACTGAAAAACATGAATCATCCAATTATATAGGATTTGGTGAACAACGTGTGACCGATACATTTATGTACTGTAAACAGTATGAGAACAGAGCACATAGGGTTATCAGGTAGGGGTATAATGACTTTGAAAAGAGAGAGAGAGAGGGGGGGGGGTAGAGAGATGTGGGTGGAGGTGGAGGGAGAGAGAGAAAACGTGAAAATAAAAAGAGAAAGGAAAAGGGGGACCATGAGCGGGATAGAATTTGGCGAAGAACGTAGGGAGATCTCACACAAAGTTTCATTTCAAAGGCATAGCGGTATATTTAAGCTATCTTTGTACGTAGCCTACATAGAGTAACCCTATCGAAAAGGAATGCAAATTAAGAAAGTGTAGTTAACGTATACAGGAGCAGAAATCGAACAAAATTGCAGTTTTGGGCCTTTATTCACTCGATTTGGCCAGCAAAATTCTTTAAATTTTGACCGGTTGTGTTACAGAAAAACTGGCAACCCTGCTGTAGGCTGTAAACGTCAAACTGGTATCAAACCGTGACACCATCGTACTGTTTGCTTTGTTTTACTGGCTACTGCCTCAGTGTCGTGGATATGACTAGGCCATCCCTAGAATTAGCTGCTATTTTGAGTGAGATATGACCTACTTGAATAATTTTTAACATTTTTTAACAATTTTACATGACTAAATTAAAGTCTCCGCCGATTGGATACAACTGGAAAGCTCTGAAGCCTCTAAAGTCCACCATATTGTATAGGGGCTATATAGCGGGCCCCTGGAACCCACTCAGATAGCGCGCAGCGTATTCATTGACAGGTCAATAAATTAAATCCGCCCCACCCACTAAGATAAAATCCTGGCTACGCGCTTGACTTTTGCTGAAATACATCAAGTTAATATGTTTAGTTGGACTATCCCTTCAACAATTTAGAGGACGGAACTCAGGAATAAACTGTTCAATTTCGGTAAAGAAACATTAGTAACGTTACCATGATTTCAAGTGTTTGGGAACAGGGCATATTGCAAAAGTACCGGTGATAACTGAACTGGTCGCGTGCAAATCCCCACCCCCACACGAATTCTTTGCCCTTCTCAGCCCCCCCCCCCCCGATGAAAAAGTATGGTTACGCCACTGCTGATTACGCAGTCTTACTGTACTGTACCTTATTCCCGCCGTCTTTCCTCTTACATGCTTGGCTCCGTGAAATATAGGCTATCACGCCGATTAGGATAACGTTTATGATAACGCTGATGATCAGGAGGCTGATAACGATCCAATTATTACCGCTCTCTCTATTAACATCATTTGGTGATGTTGACGGTGGCTTTGAAGGTACAGATGTCGTGAATGACTCCGATGAAGGATTCCCATTATTTGTCTCTGGAAATAAACAAATTATTCAATGTCAGAGCCATGTCCTGAGAAAACAACACGCAGTTGTCATAAAATATCTGAAACTAACATAAAACAATCGATCCGTCCGAGGAGTCACGAAACATTTCAAAGGCTGGGCCCATTGCAGTTTCTATTAAATTTATGCAGAACCCTGATATTTTATACGAACATTTAAGTGGAGGGGCAATAGTTCTAAACATATGACTACAGCTCTTTGTAAAACCACATCCTCATAGTAGTTTGTATTTAAATTTAGTGATATGTTATATCTGGCAACAGAAGAATGTAATAGGTTATCATTGCAATTCAAATGAACTTGTGTTTCTTTATCTACATAATATTTTGTTTTCTTATCTTTTATTTGAAATACTATTTCAACAGTCGCTTGACATGCATAGTAAGTATGAATAGTAAAAGTTTCAGATAAGGTGTACCTTTAAGTAGCTTAAACCTAAAGAAATGATATATGTAAATGAATAAACAATGGGTTAAGGGGAATCCAAAGAAGCTTTAACTAGCTAATGTAAGGTCCCCAAGAACAAAAGACAAATACAAGAAAACGGAAAAAGTTAACATCAACAATAAACAAGCACTTAATTATAAAGATGCAAAAAGAAAAACACAAAGGCAAAGATATAATTATAACAAATTATTTGTCGGTTGTATACTTTGAAATTAGAAAACGCTATAAATGACTTTTAAATTAGATAAGACTATTGTTTTATCTTTAATGTAATCCGGCATGGAATTCCATATTTTAGGACCCATGTATTTAAAAAAACGTTGGCTTTTTTTGAGACGATAGAAACGAGAGAGAAGGGTATCTTCAGATAGTAAATGATAGGCTGAATTGAATTTGATGAAGTAGTTGTTGAAATTATGAGGGAGCATATTATGTACATATTGATAAACAAACGTAGCAGTAACATTTATTTCGTCAAAGGCACAATTTGAATTTTTTAGGTTACAGATACACTTCCTAATTTCTTCCTCGTCGGTTGGGATAAGGAAGAAACTGGCAGGATTTGCAGTATGAAGAAAATCGTTAAAGGAGTGATAGGTACCTTGTAGTCGATCAGCTAGAGACGGTCCGATATTGAAGAAATAATTATTGAGTATGGTGCAAATATCAGTGGGATCGTCATATTCGATATCATTATAGTGTATCTTCTGAGGAAAATGGTCAAGAAAAAGGTCAAGTTCCTTTTATAATTGAGTTTAATACACCCCAATAACGTTTGGTATGAATATTGTCGCTTAAAAGGGAGCAAAAATGAAGTCTTTAAGCCGTTCTCATGACAGTATTTAGTCCATTTCAAAATATAACGTAATCACAGAGGTTGCTGTCATTTGAATGCTTAAATGTATTTTATGTACAATGGTTCTTGGTGCGACAAGAATTAGAAATGCCACTGGTGCACCAAGATTTGCTTTTACCGGGTCAGTGACGTTCCAACGGAAATTATAGTAAGTTGAGGAAAATTCTCCAAAAATAAAGAATATTCAGAGTCAGCATCATTCTTGTTTAAGATATCATCCCAGTTTTCATTAATAATTTTGTCATAAAAAAGTCTTAGTTTCACATCAGTTATCGGGCGAAGAAAATGTTCTTTTGGGGGAGAGAGTGTTTTATAATGTAGGTTACTATTTCAACCATGTATCCACAGAGGTAAATAATATTTCTACAAAGTTGCATTTGAATGAAACCCTACAAGGAACGTTGCCAGCTAAGCGAGCAATCTAAATGTATCAGGTTTCAAAGATAAAAGAATAAGATTATAGTAACCTAAGTAAAGCTTTGAAGATCATTCGTCCTGATGACATCACAGATCACCTACTGTACTGTGATTCACTTCCTGAAGGTTTAGGTTTAGCCAGTCAAAATAGGTTACATTAAAGAAACCATATCTCGAGTTAGGGAAAAGATACTGAAATGGGGTTTCTAACTAATAGTGTTTAATATTTTTCCTTTAGTGTAGGCTGTATATTGTCTACAACGGGAATATCACTTCCAGTAAATCGGGAAACCATTTAAAGGATATACAATCATTAGCAAATGTACCGATAGAAATACTAGGAAGACCAGCACCAAGTTAACTTGTCCCATAAACCTACTGTCACTCAGTAAGATCTTCTTACCATTCAGTTTTAATGTAACAGACGACACGTCACTAAAGCCAGATCCCGGGAGAGTAACAAGACACATCAGACGTGGCGGATTCTCGATTTGGCCGTTATAGCTGGTAACTTTAGCTCGGATAGTCACAGATGAATTGCACACATCGAAGATACATGACGAGGAACCTGATGTTTCAGTGATCGACACATGTCGGTCAAATACTTTCCATGAGATTTCTGCTGCAGGACGAGTGTTATAGACAACACAAGTCAATGTTGCGTTACCATCGTCAGCAACAATAATGCAATTGTTTTTACTTTGACATTGTTCAACTAATGATACACTATTGTCATCGGGTATTTTGTAACGAAGCAACTTAATCGAAGATCTTGTGTAAGTATGACCCCCAAGACATATTGACGTAAGTACAAGTGGGCCGTGATCATCGTATGTATCTGACATATGAATGGTCTTGACACTAGGTTCTGCTGTTTGAATAAACATTGTTTCTCTATCACAAGTTTTTTTTTAGTAGCTCATTATATCCAGTGTCCTCATTAATATTAATGTATTTGGCCCTGTATACATTATCAAGATTTGTAGGTCCCATCAAAACAACCGACGCGTTCTTCGTCCTTTCGGAAACTGATAAACCTGATGGGATACATGTCAGGGTTTGTGTTTTTTCGATATCTATAATTACACTGATTGAAGAAGAAGACACAAACATATCTGAGGATGGGTCCTTGTAACTCTGTTCAGTTGCGTTCGTCACTGGGACCCCCGCAGTACCATTGTACCAAGTAAGAGTTACCGCTGGTCGTCCACGCATGGTACATTCCAACTTGAGTTCACCATACCAAAACATACGGCAATCATCACTCTGGCAACCATCTATCGCAGGAAGCATTTGTGTTGTGGGAACTAAAAAGGGTAGGACAGGAAAAAAATTGATAATTTTGGAAAGTAATAAACTCCATTCGAAATCCGTTTCAAAGGGGATCGGAGGTATTTTTAAACCGATCATTAAGCTGTTTTAACAAATAATCAGCCTGTGCTTCGATTTCAACATATTTCTAACTCTTTCCGACTCAACGTGATTTTTTATGCAAAGTATTTATAGATATCATATTCTTTCCTTTTATTAAACATCATTACGTTGATTGTGATGACGTCTGAGTAAATAAACAGCTTTCTCTGATATCAGATACCGTCGGTGGTATTGTTGTTCCTATTATTTCGCTGACTCCCATAGTTACAAAATCACAAATTTACAACATTTTGTCTGGTATACCCAGGTTTTCTATACTGAAGTACACAGTCTTACACGAGAGTTCGAATGCCAACACCATTGTCACACTATGCATGCAACATAGAAGTACTCACCTACGACAAGTACGTCTATGGACGTGGATACATCGCCACCAGCGTCTAAAATAGCGTCAACACGATACCTCCCTTCATCACTCAGAGAAACGTTGCTAAATATCAGGGAACCGTTCTGAGCAATCATCAAGTCATTGCTTCTAGGTCCGGCCTGCTTGTCATCTAGTAACGTGACAATGGATTGTGAATGATCGTCAAAATACCAGTAGAAGCCGTAAACAGGTTCACTAACAGTACAGTTGATGATACCAGGTCGATGAATCTTAAGAGACAGCGCTGAATCGCAATGGACTTTAGGTTCTGTCTTTTCTGTATAGTAAAAAATTAGGAATATCTAATTGTAAATAAATGTAAATTGTAAATAATCGTTTGGAATGATTCAGATGGACAGACAATTAGTCATTATATTAATCAAACAAGAACATCAACACTTTAGAAGCTTTAGAAATTTATTTTGTTTCGCAACCTTTCTGAGCAGTTTATCAATTTGTTAGTGCGAAAATATAACTCATGCCAGAGATAACGCGGTGTCATTTCCTTTCCTCTCATCTCCTTTTCTCCTTGCTCTATCCTCCTTCTTAGCAGACATAGTTTGTTACAATGTTGAAAACAAAAGAGACACAATAAAAACAAATTTTTTAGTGAATTGAGAAATGATAAAAGTTTGAAATAATTTGAAGTCAATGGCTGTTATTATCGCTAAATTGTGTTCTTGAATACTATTAAATGCAGAGCTTCCTTTGTAATATATTTAAACTTCCAAAATGCAAAACTGTATGGAGGTTTGATGGATGACTTCATCGTAACAGGTTATGAGCCAATGTCATCCTTGTAAGATATTATGCAATAGTTAAATTATATGAGTTCTGAAGATTCTGTTGACCCTTCGATGAATTTTGACCATCACAAAAATCAACACATTTATGATCAAAATAATACCTTCTCATGGAAGTAGAAGACTAGTCAATGTTACATTTCCTTAGCTATTGTGATCACAACTTTTTCATATTTGAGCTAGCTGACGTCAAAATGACTTTGGCCTTCAGTATGAAGGGGTTTATCCAACTTAGAATGGGTAACCTACATGATTCCGTTCTTGAAGAAAGGTAAGTACAAGGTTTTCATTGTTTTATCCTTTTGACTTTGGATGACTCTTGACCTCCAATAAAATCAATAAGGCCCTATCTAATATGGACAACCAACATGTGTAATATATTGAATATTCATGATAAATGTTTATGTACAAGTTCTGGACGTGTGCAAACTTGTAAGTTATGCAGCTGCAGTTACGTAATCGTTCATGGGTATAAAACCCAATGCACGCTACGTGCTCGCTCTCTTCACCCTGTCTGTCAACCAGACGTCATTTTATGATGTAGTTTATGTTAGTTATGTCTAAGAGACATCTTGTTATTATTTGTTTATATCAGCCAGCAAGGAGGATAAGAATATAAGTTAAGAATACACATTTTGTCATCTAACGTTATTGCCTCAAAGAACTCATATAACCCAGAACATTACAACATGCCAAGTATAAGGGATGCCAATTGGATACACTTTTAAAGATATGGCTGTACCAACAAGGCAGTGCACACACACACACACACACGCACACAGAGCCGCATATATACGGCTTTGCATATACATACTTTCACACGCCATCATTAGTTCATAGGAATGGATAATCATTGGATCTATACTGTCACGAACGTATTATTATGCAAAGATCGTTATTACTAGGGATAACCTATGCCGTAATGCAAAAACAAAGAAACAACGGCATATACATTCGTAGTTTTATTCATGTAACAATAGAACGACCACGTACAAACTATTCCTTTGCTACATCTGCTAAAATGTTGTGGATATCATTTTTGAGAAAATGTCATCGAAACGTCAATTTACATGTCTCTTCTACGCTTCCGTACCAACCTATTCTTCCATTACTGTACACTAAGGCTAGTGCACCAGGAGGTCCTGGGCTATTTATAGATTAGTTGGAAGTCTGTAGAAACTCCATTAATAAACCCTTACTGTTAAATGTTGATGTCCGAAGTGTAATCATGGATCAATCACATCATGCTTGATACTTTCAAGTATGGAAAAGTTCTGTTCAATTATTGTGGGACCGTTCCATTAAGTTTGACATGGTGGTGGTTAACGTATGAGCTGTCAAGGAGTACATCATAACTGAAATCTTTATACAGAAGGCCCTGTTTTGGGCCCTCACATGATGACAATGTTTTTTCCATGAACAACTTTGGTTCACCATCATTGAAACGTTATATCTACAACACGTCAGCAAATGTGGACAAAAGTTCTAGGAGAGCTAGCATTTTTTACATTTTCAGAGAATGACCTCTTGTGACCTCAAATGACCTTAATATTAAAAATATGGTGGCAAAAAAGGACAGAATTTCTGCAAAATCGCAAGATAGCTATAGCTCAGCTGAAAGCTTTCAACTGAGGTATGAATGCAAATGCAATCACTTTACAACTAATGACTTCGCAGTCCTGTCTTACACACGTTACGTGGAACACTGAAATAAAGGCTTACCTGATTTAGCTCTTAAACTCAACAATAGTAGGACACCGATTACTAACCAGTAAATATAAAGACCTGAAAAAGGCAGACATGCAGACGTTAATTCGTGTTAAAGTATATTTTGCTAGGCCTATAGAGGTATTGCATAACAAGGTTGGTAATTCCTGTTTTAATAAGAAAATAAAAAGTTCGGAACAAGTGCGGTAGGTTTCTAAGTGTTCACTTTAAACAATGGATGTAGTCGTAATTATAGAGCACAAACGAGAAATGGTGGCAGAACAAAAATTAAAAGAAAAAAAACATTATGGCAGCGGCTCAGTCATACTGTCATGAAGAATGCCATACTTTCATGACGTCAAATTAATCTTATAGTTTGATATCACATAATGAGAATAATACTTTAAGCCAATATCGTCATATTAAGTCCAATCTACATGATTCCACAATTCTAGCTATGCTTTAGATAGCAGCTTACAGAAGGAAGGGAGATGTAGAAAACAGCAGGGCAGAAATCCAACGAATAACATTCAGGGTAGTTCGAAGTTAGTTTGGGTTTTACAATATCCTAAATACAGAGATGCCGTAAGGATTATGGTAATAGTAGAAGTCGCGAAGTAGGCCGAAAGTGATATATAAATATAGACCAAATGGCAACTCCAATAGGTGTGAGGCTTTATATCATTCTCTGGGTACATCGTGCTACAAAATAAAGGATATATTTTGCTATAGTACTTAATAGAGTAGTGGGAACAAACTCTAGCTACTCTAACTGACCTTTGACTTCCATTAAACTAATGGAATAATTATCATGTTCGGTAGGATACCTTTATATTTTCTGCTCATCATCATCTCATCGTTGAAATTGAGCCCCCCCCCCCCCTTCGATGAGATTAACATACCTTCCTCTGCCTTACCTACATTCTGCTTAGATAAACACGAACTGTACAACACACACAGACATACTTACTCATCTTCGTCGGCCTCATGAGAAATGAGAGAGAATTAATTTCCTTCGGTTTCTGAAAGTAATGGTTGTTTTCCGGCTTGTACGATTGTTAGACTTCAGCACATTATCCTTGTCGTTGCTCTGAACATGGTATGGCAACATAGAAAATGGAAAAGTGTCTCTCCAGGTTTTTCAGTTGATGTATCAAATTAAGAATGGTGTTCAGAATTCCTGCAGAACATGAAGAGACAATTCAGTGTAATAAAGAATTTTACATGTTAAACAGGGACTAAATTTCACAATAATAGGTTGCTTATTCACATGACGCATCCTAAGTAATGTTTGTAACAAGGGACATCGAAGTAACAACAGTTTTGCTACTTAAGGATTTGTCCTTAGTTTCTATTAACACGAGTGTTAAGTCTATAGACACATAGACTGTATGAATACAAGGACATTTTCTGATACCAATCCTGAGCTTGCAAGTCCCTTTAAGATGTTTTATTATAGACTGAGAGCTCTTCACGTCATTGTTTAAATGCACTGTGAAATATTTTACGAACTACAAATCATCTGGTATAAATCACAAAACAAATTGCCAATTCGAGACCAATTGAGATAACCTTTTGACCCCTTGGGTCACTTTTCCACGATTTGAGATAACCTGTAGACCATTTAAAGCTCAGAAGGTGAAACTGAATTGGCCAAACTATGTTCGCTAAAAGAAAATCATAACATTGGAGAATTGACAGATTTATTGTAGCTTTAAGTTTGGAGTTATCATGTAAATAAGGTTTTAAAACTTTGACACATGTTGACCTTTTTCGACCGCTACCAATTTAAATCATGGGGCATATATTTACCAAGTATGACATTGATTCAACTTGTGATTGATGAGATACCGTGTATACAAGCTGTTTCTGACTATTTCCCATTAAGCCCCATCAGCTCATGAATATTAATTAGGTCAAAGTTGTGTTGACTTATAGGTAACGAAGTATACTCACAACTTTGTTCAGTACCGAAGCTGTTTACATCAGAATAGTGAATAGCGTTTCATACATTGGTATTTGTTACGATAACGTGACAACAATGGAAAAGGAACTCTTGCGCATTTACCTCTCCAAATTAAATTGTTTGGTTGATTATAACCGTAGAGTTCGCAGTAATTTTCTCATAACTGGTCTGTATTCTTTCTCCTTCTCCCACTTTGATGATAGTGCAACAGATCTATGACATATCCCTTTGATTTTCTACCTTGGATTTTAAGGCTGGCCATTCCTATAATGAACATTCATCTGAACTATAAACTACTGTAAATTACTTATTAATTTAATACTATGACCTTTCATTGTTGATTGATCATGTAAACTGTCGTTGACACTCGATGTTCTTCCCGAATTTCAGAGACATATTTCAAAGTGGACAACTTCCTGCGGCTAGCTACAGCATGCCTAGCTAGTAAAAAAAGGTTATATTCTTCAACAACATTCAAACAAATACTGAGAGATCTCCAAAAGTTATTGACACTTCTCATGGATGGTCTTTACAATTTTAACGACCAAGATTTTTAACATGAGTATGCCATGATGTGGTTAGGAAAATGGTAACTACTTACCTCCATAAACTTCAAGGCATCTTCTTACCATCATAAACGTCAAGAAAAACCACTAAAATCAATTCCATCTGCTGGGTCATGTGACCCAAAGTGTCGTAAGAACAAAGAACAAAGAGAACAAAAAGCTTTTGGCGTTTCATTACTTATTAGTTTATAGCAGTCCTGCAGAGCGCCACATTCTTTCTGTACACCATATATTGCGTAACGTATGTGACTACCGTTAAGTCACTGGATAAAATATAGATCCCTCCATTGCAGACACAAACATGATAACGAAGTACTATTCATGTGTGTTAAAATCCTCCTCATGAAATTGAAATCAATAGTTCGGTTAGGAATAGCAACATTTTAACGACCTGTCCGCTTACTGCACAACTTTGGTTTAAGAACACAATCCAACAAATAACATTAGTATTGAATGCAAATCTCCAACATCCATATTGTTTATGGTACTAATCGCTCAAATTAACTGTTGAAAACATTGCCATGTCACTATTAAAACAAATGCTTATTTAGCCCAGCAGCATTAAACACATCCAACGAAACATTTCCGAGCATTGATGTATCCTTGTGGTTACAATAAACAGCGAAAGAAACATTAAACATATGGTATTTCGAGTATACTGAATCGTAGGAGAGTTTGAACACTTCGATAACGTAAAAATCGATACCGGTAAGTCCGCTAACAGAGGTCCCCCTTTGTATTACTTCTATGCCTGTGACTAAATGCATACAGATTAAAAAACCTCCTTGGTCTTGTGTAAGTAGTTCGTCGTGAGTAAAAATTGCCGACGCTGATAAATAACTGAAGAAAATAACACACAATATTCTATATATAATGGACTTGCAGCCAGCGAACTATTCTATGGGCGAAACATATTCCCTCCCCCTAAATGTAAATAGTCTTTGGATATATTCGATGGTATAAAATGTTTCGATGGTGTTTCTTTGTCGTATTTCGTTCACAACAATAGGAGGAAAATAATCTTCACCTTGCTGCAATGATGACTTTTTTCACAGTAATTCATAATTTTGATCAATGTATCATTTTTACTGGAAATTCATCAATTAACGATGCTTTGATGAATATTCATTTTGCATGATGTGTTGAATTCTTCACATAGGTTCAAGAAATTTGTCATTTTGTTACAAATTGTTTCTGTATGATTGAAAGATTGATCTTTTTTTGACAATTGCTACTCTCTTCCTCAAACAATCTTAACATTTTGACAGCACCTTGCTATGTTTCCATACCAAGATGGAATGGGAGACAGTATCGGGTAAAACACGTTTACATATATGATTGATAATAACAATGAAATAATAAAACAACTTGTATAGCGCAATATGCAAAAGCTTCAAAGCGCTTTACAAAGGAAAATCCTAAAACTAGCAAACAACAATTAAATAAACAAAAATATAAATATAAACATAAACATAAACATAAACATAAACATAAACATAAAAAATACAATTTAAAACAGGTATGCGAATGCGGAAGCGTAGATTGTTCCATGCGTTGGCGATTGCTGAAACATAGGATCTTTGGCCGTAGAAATTTGTTGAGCAGTTGATCACTCTAACCCGGCAATCAGACGAAGATCTTAAGACACGTGTAGGCTTATACAAAGATAACAGATCAGATATGAATAGAGGCGCCATACTGTTCAAGGCCTTTAAGGTAATCAGAAGGATCTTATATCATGCTAAGTTGATTGGTTTATATGCATGGGTAAATTATATCCCGTATATTTCTTTATCTCTAATAAATTAATTTTGGGTAAATCATCTCCCATAAATTCTTCACTTGTGAGAAATTTCTCTTAAACAGTCATCTGAAGTAAAGAAAAATACCGTCTGTTCGTACTTGTTACAACGAATCAAAATGAAAATAGGAAGAAAATATAATTATGAATGCAAAACAGGTGCAGATGGTCACACGCACTCACTTAAACGCACACACATTATACTTTTGACCCTTATCCCAAATAAGTCCGCCACATGTTAATATGTCAATCTGTGGAACCCCCCCCCCCCCCTCCAGTAACTCCGACCAATCCACCAAGTTTCAGTTCAGTGCCGATATTTAATGTAAAACGCCAAAGGTCACATGATCAATAGGTCGCTTATTCATAGGAGGTCAAAGGTCCAACTATGCAAAACTTATGCACGCACCAACATTACCTAAACTGTGCGGTTAAGCTATTTCAATATGCCTGTGACTAAAGTTGATTCATTACCATGATTGATAGAAATTTCGATTTATAAAGCACAGTTTTGCTTAGAGCCTAGTACGTAGTGGTCATATACCCAAATTAGAGGATGGGATCTGCAACTCCATGGATTGCCTACTTGTTTTCGTTGCACCTTAAATGTTCTGATGAGTTTCCTGTCTTAACGATTGCAGTGTAAGTGGCTTTTGAGTAAGGAGGAATTTTAAGTGGGACTTGTTTTTAACGTATCGATGAAACATTTATTGCTCGTTCATAGATACAGTAATGACATATGGGATACATATATTCAAAGACAGCGGGAGAAGATTAGGACGAAATAATAAGACAGATATCACTGAAATCATCAAATTCTTGCAATCATGAACTTTGATGAAGCTATAAAGATTTTCACTCCGTCCGTCTTGTTCTGCCTAAATTCTTTCGTCAAACTGCTAGAGAAAACTCATTCACTGTATGTAGATACTACAATGTGGCTAATATCGCCTGTGGCTTGGTAGATGGTACTATCGATATACCCCTGGTGAAATTATTTGGTAGGCTCTTTCGGAAGCCGAGCTCCAAGGAGCTACACTCGAATAAATGATTGTAACAAAATGTTCGGTTGATTTCAAGAAAATTTATTCTCTGCGTAACAATTACAATACAATTAAACGTTGTAAAAAATACTTCAAGATAATGATTGGAAACAATAAATATGTATAAATTATATGGCCATAATATACTGATCGTTTGTACTGGATGATTCCTATTGCAGAACTAAATTGCCATTATAAAAACTGCTCGTACTGGCAACAAGTTTCACACAATATTTCATGTAATTTTTGGTTAGGTCTGTAACATTGCTTATTGAATGTAATTTTACAGACTTACCAACAATTACACAAAATATGTGTGATACTTGTTGCCAGGACCGTTTACTGTAAAATTACAGATTTTTTACTAAGAGTGAAAATGTTCTGTTATTTAACAGAAACTGAAGACAGATATATGCAGCAGGCTTTTGAAAGATTTATCAAATGGCTTTTTGTTCAAAAAAAACTTTAAGGCCTACTTTTTCCACTTGAAATTAAGAAAGGTTATTTAAGTGAGATAAATGTGTAGAAATAGATGTAGGGTCCAAATCAGTTCTTATGCCTGCAAAGTGCAAGTGACCAGTGACCAGTAGTATGAGACAGATCATACCTACCGCAAAAGTTGAAGAAGCGCTGCGCCTGCGTTGTACGAACTGCAAATTCAGTGCCACACATACCCGGGTGTTATTGTAACTGAAAAACTATACCCGGTCTTTATTGATGGCGTTATCTCTCTCCCTATCAACATCAAATGATAAATATATTCCCTAACAATTTCAAAATTTTGTAGTGTATCAGTTTCATGGAACGTCAATGAAAGAGATCATGTTTATCTTTTAGAAATTATCGACCATCGACAATATGTCATTTTGGATTGTAACGGATGAACTGCATCTATCGAAGACACATGAAGAGGAAGCTGCTGTATTGATGATCGAAATATTTCTGTTGAGTAAGTTACACAAGACGTCTGCTGCAGGATGAGTGTTATTAATAACACATGTCAAGTCTACGTAACCGTTGTCAGCAGCAATAATGCAATGGTGTTTACTTTGACAGTTCTTGATGAATGATACACTATTGTCATCTAACGTTTTATAACGATGCAACATCATCGAAGTTCTTTTGTAAGTATGATTCACAAGACATACTGAAGTTAGTATAGGTGGACCAAGATCATCGTATTTATCTGTCATATTAATTGTCTTGCCACTAGGTTCTGCTGTGTGAATAAACATTGTTTCGTTACCACAACTACTTTGTAGTAGCTCATTATAACTAGTGTCCTCGTTAATATCAAGGTATTTGGACCTGTATACATTATCAATATTTGTAGGTCCCATCAAAAGCACCGACGCGTTCTTCGTCCTTTTGGAAACTGATAAACCTGATGGGGTACATGTCGAGGTTTGTGTTTTTTCGATTTCTATCGTTAAACTGATTGAAGAAGAAGACACAAACATATCTGAGGATTTGTCCTTGTAACTGTGTTCAGTAGCGTCCGTCACTGGGCGCCTTCGCAGTATCATTGTACCAAGTAAGAGTCACTGCTGGTCGTCCACGCATTGTACATTCCAACTTGAGTTCACCATACCAAAACAAACGGCAATCATCACCCTGGCAACCATCTATCGCGGGAAACAACTGTGTCGAAGGTGCTACAAAGAAAAGAACATTAGAACAAGGTATCTTCGGAAAGTATAACAAAGTCCCTTCGAAAGCGATTTCAGAGGTATTATTAAACCGAACAATTAGCTGTTCAAATAAATAATCAGACTTTTAGTGTTTTATTTCCAACATTTTACTAACTGCTACTGACTTACGTGATGCTTATACAACGTTGACTCCCATAGTTCCAAAATCAGATATTTAGACAAGTAGAACATGTTGTCTATGGTATAACCAGGTTAGCTACTGAGTGACACAGTTCAAACGAGAGTTTGAATGGCGCCTCAATGGTCACACTATGTATCATCAACATATAAGTACTTACCTACGACAAGTATGTCTATGGACGTGGATACATCGCCACCAGCTTCTAGAAGAGCGTCAACACGATACCTCCCTTCATCACTCAGAGACACGTTGCTAAATATCAGGGAACCGTTCTGAGCAATCGTCAGGTAGTTGCTTCTAGGTCCGGCCTGCCTGTCATTTAGTAACGTGACAATGGATTTTGATTCATCGCCAAAATACCAGTAGAAGCCATATACCGGCTCATTTACACTGCAGCTGATGATACCAGGTCGATGAAGATTAAGATAGAGCGTTGAATCGCAATGGACTTTAGGTTCTGTCTTTTCTGTAAAGTAAAAATGTGGAGAATGATTCAGATTAACAAACAAAAGTACAAACAATATATAAAATCAATAATCAAATTATAAGTTTCTAGTATACAATCTCACGTTCCTGGTAAATATATTAATTAAACAAAAAATCAATGCTGCAGAAGCTTCCTGAGCAGTTTAGCCATTTGTTTGTGCGCAAACAATATAAGACATATCTCGGATAACGGTGTCATTTTCTTCCTCCCATCTCCTTTTCCCCTTGTCTTATGCTCCTTCTTAGCAGACATAGTTTGTTACAATGTTAGAAAGTTGTAAACATTTGTTTTGAATAAAAGACATAACGATACAAAAAAATAATTAAATTGTTCAATGATAAAAGATTTAAATAAAGTTGAACAGTCAAATGGCTATAATTACTGCTAAGTTGCGATCGTGAATACTTAAAGTGCAGAGCTGCCTTTGTTATATGTTTAAAACAGAATGCAAAGCTGTAATGAGGTTTGATGGATGAATTCATCGTACTAAGGCATGAGCGAATGTTATCCTTGTAAGTTATCATGAACAAGTTTTTCATATATAATTTCTGCAGATACAGCTGACCCTTTCATGAATTTTGCCCTTCACAATAATCAATACATTTATAATCAAAATGATACCTTCTCGTGAAAGTAGGAGACTAGTCAATGTTAAATTTCCTTAGCTATGGTGGTCACAACTTGTTCACATTTGAGCTAGCTGACGTCAAATGACTTTGACCTTAACTAATTTCAAGGGGTTTGTCCAACTCAGAATGGGTACCGTAACCTACATGTTTCCGTTCTTGAAATAAGGTGGGAAATAGGTCTTCATTTTTTATTATCCTGTTGACTACAAATGACGCTTAATAACATATTCCTCTGTTTTATCTGCTAAAATATTGTGGAAACCAAGTTTGACACATCTCATCGAAACGTCAGGTTAAATGTGCCTTCGAAGCTTCCGTACCAACCTATTCTTTCATTACCGTACACTAAAGCTAGTGCACCATGAGGTCCTGGGTCATTTATAGATGAGTTGGAAGTCTGTAGAATCTATATCAATGAACCCTTATTGTTAAATGGTGATGTCCGAAGTGAAATCATGGACCAACCACATCATGCTTGATACATCAAGTATAGGACAGTTCTGTTCAACTTTTGTGGGACTGTTACATAGTAAATTTTACACAGGGGTGGTCAACGTATGAGCTGTCCAAGAGTACATCATCACTGATATCTTCATACAGAAGGCACTGTTTTGGGCCCTAACATCATGAAAAAGTTTTCTCCTGAACAACTTGGTTCACCACCATTGAAACATTTTAACCACAACATTTCCGCAAATTTAAACAAAAGTTTTAGGAGGGTTGGCATTGTTTACGTTTTCAGAGAATAACCTCTTGTGACCTCAAGTGACCTTCAAATTAACGAACATGTATTGCACTTCACTCACACAAAACTCCCACGAAACTTCAGTCAAGTCAAAGGGAAAGTGACGAAATGGCAGTAATTCAAACACGGTGGCAAAAAGTGACTTACCTGGTTTAGCTCGTAAACTCAACGTTAGTAGGAATATCTGAAGAAATGACAGACATGCAGAGGTTAATTCGTGGTAAAGTAGATTTTGCTAGACCTATAAGGGAATTGTGTAACAAGGTTGGTGATATTACTTTGGAAATAAAATAAAAAGTCGGAACAAGTGCTGTAGGGCTCTACGTGGTTACCTTAACCGTGGGATGTACTCCACGGAAGTGTTTGATAAAGCTGCTACATCCTTAGTATAAAACAAACATTATCAGAACGGATATATTGTCATTAATAATACTATACTTTTATGACGTTAAATTAATGTTATAGTTTGATATCGCATAATGACAATAAGATCCACATGGTTCCACAATTCTACTTGTACTTTAGATAGCAGCTTACAGAAGAAAGAGAGATGTAGAGAACAGCAGGGCAAAAATTCAACGAATAACATTCAGGGTAGTTCTAAATAAGTTTAGGTTTTACAAATATACTAAATTCCGAAATGCCATAATTATGTTTATATTAGAAGTCGCCAAGTAGGCCAAAAGTGATAAATCAATATATACCAAATAGCAACTTCAATAGTTCACAAGGCTGTGTATCATTTTCTGGGTACAACATGCTTCAATATAGATATGTTATGCTATTGTCATTAAGAGAGTAGTGGGAACGAAATCCAGCTACTCTGACTGACCTCTGAACTCCATTAAAATAACAGAATTATCATGTTCGGTAAGAGCCAGTGGCGGAGCGTCCATACAGTCAGGGGGCGGATGCCCCCCCCCCCTGACGGTCTCAAATGGACTGCTGGCGCCCTTTTCAGCTCTTTACCACTTTTTACTTATTCTAGATTATTGACTTTTTTATTGCGCTCTCGTCTACTTATTGACATTTGTCACATTTTGTTGGTGTAATTTGGCGATGACACCTATTTATTCTTCGTTTATCTGCAAATTAGCCAGGTCCGGAAAGGGTCATTTCCTGCGATCTAGGGAGTATCTTTACTCAAAAATTTTCTGTACGCTACGCGCCAACCGGTGGTGGCGCTCCGCTTAGATAGTTTCGAAAGCGCCCCTACAGACCATTCTCGCCCTCCTGACCAATACCCCTAGCTCCGCCACTGGTAAGATCCCTTGATATTCTCTGGTCATCACCTCATCGATCAACTTGACCCACCCTCTACTATTAGAATCACCTAACTTCCTCATCCTTACCTACATTCTGCTAAGATTTACACATACAACCAACACAAACCCACACTCAGACATACTTACTCATCTTCGTCTGCCCCATGATAAATGAGAGAGGATTATTTTCCTTCGGTTTCTGCAATATAAAAATTGGAAAAGTGTCTCTTCAAGTTTTTCAATTGATGTATCAAATTAAGAATGATACTCAGAAATCCTGCAGAACGTGGAGAGACAATTTAGTGTAATTTAAATGCTAAACAGGGACTAAATGTCACAATTATGAGTTGCTTATTCACATGACGCATCCCAACGCAACCACCAGGCGCTACCATACAAGGGAAAGGGATCGATCAGAACCAAAATAAGATTTATATTCTCTTACTTACCAATATTATTATCACTGATGGCGTCTCCTATACTT
>KN882706.1:188318-199366 GCA_000934455.1 Apostichopus parvimensis
TCTCCAGCGATCTGGCAGGTATTGAAATCTGACATTTTCTTGGTACGCTGCGCGCCAACCGATGGTGGCGCTCCGCTTAGATAGTACTTGCGGCCAGAATACTCGAATCCCCCCCCCCCCCCCACGTTTCAAATCGGATTGACGCCGAAGCTGTTAACATCAGAATGGTGAATAGCGTTTCATACATTGTTATTTGTTACGATAACGTTACAACAATGGAAAAGGAACTCTTGCTCATTTACCTCACCAAATTAACTTGTCTGGTTGATTATGGCCCTAGTTCACAGGAAGTTGCTCATAACTGGTCTGTATTCTTTCTCCTTCCCCCACTTTAATGATAGTGCAACAGTTACATATCACTTTGATTTTCTACCTTGGATTTTACGGCTGACCATTCATCTGAACTATTTACTGTGGAGTACTTAATAATTATTTTATAATGTTACCTTTCATTGTTGATTTGATAATGTAAACTGTTGTTGGTACTTGATGTTCTTCCCGAATTTCAGAGACAAAATTCAAAGTGGACAATTTCCTACGGCAACCTACAACATGCCCAGTAACACTGGCGGATCCAGGGCCTTTGTTTGGGAGGGGCCAAAGTGGCGTTAGAGTGATATGGTGCCCCCCTCCCCTTTGGAAAATTTTCTATTGCTGAATGCCCTCAGATGCAATTTGGTGCGACAAAGAGTACAATGGTGATGTTAATTTACTTCTAAAAAAAAAGTTTCCCAGGGGTAATTTTCTAAAATATTTTATAAAACAAAGTTGGGATCATCTTTCTCAAGAAATTTTATTTTTCATAGGTTATAAATTTCTTATAACCAGCCTGTAACTAGGGGCGGATGCAGGATTTGTGACAGGGGGGGTCTGACTGGTCCAGCCGCGCCTTAACGTAAGACTATCTAAGCGGAGCGCCACCATCGGTTGGCGCGGAGCGTACCAGAAAATTTTTGGCTTTAAAAACCCCCCAGATGGCCGGAAACGGCACTTCCCGAGTATTCTAAGCTGCATGTACCTAGCCTGAAAATATAGATCTCATGTCTGCAATTTCTCAATTGATGAGCAAAAAACAATCTATGAAATATGGTCATACATATCAGATGAGTTGAGATGATAAAAATCATAATGCCTTTAGCCCCTAATCCCCCTCCCGTTCCGTCACCACTGTTTGATGCAGGGCCGGATCCAGGATTCTGGAAGGGTGAGGGTTTGGCCTCCAGTGATCCTAGGGTCTAAGGGGTGTGGGTTTCCCTCTATCCATTGTGAAATTCTTGGATATTTAAGTACAACAGGGAACCCCCTTCAATTTAGGCATGCAAAGCACCTACAAAAGCTCACTTGAAATGTATTCAGTACGAGTTAGCTAGTTTTATTGATGATCTATTCATGGTAGATTGGAGAGAACAAACGCCGTGGATGTTTCTCAATGAACTTTCGGACCACTTCGTCAGTGTCGATAGGAGTGTTATAATACGTGTTCATGAGAACAAGAGCTGTGAGACGTTCCTCGCCCATTGCACACTATAGTTCATTTGACGGAAAAGACACACCTGGCTGACTTGTAAGGATAACCGCCCTTCTGACGTCCTACATGTTTAAAATTGGCGTTTAATTTAATTATTTTTTTCTCTCTCTTTTTTTCTCTCTCTTTTTTTTTTCTCTTTTTTTTTGGTCAAGAGCAGGGGGGTCCGGACCCCCTGGATCCGCGCCTGGTAACTGCAAAATGGTTATAAACTGTAAATCCTCATGCTCATACATTTAATTTTAAAGCAGAAAACGAAAAGGTTTAGACTAGTCTACCACTGCTATTCCTCTCGATTTTTTAAATTTCCAATCATATGATTTAGCGGATGTTCGGAAACACTTTTTGGCTCACCTTTGGGGGGGCCATGGCCCCCGTTGGCCCCCCCCCCTTGGTTCCGCCAGTGCCCAGTAACAGTACAGGTACAAAGGAATAAGTCCAACAACATTCAAACAAATACTGAGTGAACTCCAAAAGTTATTGCCAAATCTCATGGATTTTATCTACAATTTAAACAACCATGCTTTTTAACATGAGTATGCCTAATGTGATTAGAAAATGGTACTTTCTTACCTTCATAAACTTCAAGAAAAACCAATAATTGTTGATTCCATCTGCTGGATGACATGTGGCCCAGTGTCGTAAGAACAAAGAATCCAAGCGATATTTTGATTATCGCAGACTTTTGATTTGCATATGCATATGCATATGCATATGCATATGCATATGCATGATATTCCGGTCCGGAAAAGCAACATTTTACCGTCATGTCCGCTTACTGCACAACTTTGGTTTAAGAACACAATACAACAAATAACATTCGTTTGTTATGCAAATCTCCGACGTCCATATAGTTGATGGTACTGATAGCTCAAATTAACTGTCGAAAATATTGCCATATTCCCATTAAAGCAAATGCTTACTTAGTCCAACAGCATTAAACACATCCAACGAGGCAATGTAAGCTGTGCCTAGTTGCATACTGATTTACAATGACACGTAGCTATTGTGTAAGTACGGGAGTCCGGAGTACGTAAACATTGGCTAGCAACACAGTGTAGTAAGTATAACGCAAGGAAAACATGAAAGGCGCTGATAAATAACTGACGTAGCCAAAAAAGAGAACGCACAATATTCTAAATAGACTTGAACCCAACGGATATTTCGATGGGCGAAACATACCCCCCCCCCCCTTTCCCCTAAGTGTAAATAGTATTTGGATATATTCCATGGTACTAAGTCTACTGCAAGTTCCAAATGAACTGTTCTAGTATTCAGACATGTGAAAATGACTGGATAGTGTTTCTTTGTCATATTACGTTCACAATCATAGTAGAATAATCTTCACATTGTTGCAATGATATTTTTTCAGCGTTATTCATCATTTTGTCATATATTTATAAATCAATGTATCAGTTTGCTGGAAATTCTTAAATTGACGACGCTTTGAATGAATAACCATTTTGCAGGATATGTTGAATTCCTAACCTATTAGATTCAAGGAATTGGTCAATTTGCTACAAAATTGTTTGCATATGATTGAAAAATTGATCGTTTTGTTGACAATTGCTACTATCTTCCTCAAGAAAATCTTTACATTTTGACGGCACTTTGCTTATATTTCCATAGCAAGGTGGAATAGGAAACAGTATCAGGTAAAACCTGTATATATGATTGATTTTTTGTGTTTGCAAGGGTAAATTATCTCCTGTAAATTTCTTCATTTTTTATAAATTAAGTTTGGGTAAATTATCTCCCATAAAATTCTCGACTTGAAAAAAAAACTCTCTTAAGTGTAAAAGTAAGTAAGCCTGACGTTTCGATCCAAGCAGACAGGATCTTCTTCAGAGGGCTGAATGACAAGTATAACAGAAACTGCAAGGGGAAAATACAATCACAGAATACAGACAGGTTAATGAGCAGGGTGAACACAATAGAGATGTAAGGGGATGAGCAGACAAATGATTGGCAGAAGAAAGAAACCAACAGGGGAAGAGGAGAGACCGTATGAGATATACTGTAAAGAGACAAAGAGAGATTAAAGGAAGAGGGTAGGGAGTAAACAGTAGAAGGACAAACAGTGAAGATAAAGAAGGTGGTAGAGAGTTAGGAGAAGAAGGGTGACAGTAGGGGGAAAAGGGATATGGAGGGGGGAGCAGAAGAAAGGTTAGTCATGTACTTCTTGTATGTTGAGCCCATGAGGTTGAATGGTGCGAAGGCGTTGCATCCACAGTCTCTCTCTGCTGAGTCGTACTAGCTCAGGATGGCTACCTAAGGATTCAGTCCCCTGGTATGGTTGGGAGAGTTAACGTGTTCTCCAACCGGGGTCTCTGTCTTCATGGTGTTGACGGTGGATCAGTGACCATAGAACCGCTTCTTAAGGGTGGTTTTGTTTTCAGAAACATACTGGATGCCGCAAACTATACAAGAGATCAGATAGATGACATTGAAGGTTGTGCAAGTGATGTGACCCTTAGTCTTGTGTGTGAGTTGCATGCTGTGGCTGGTGACCGAATTGGATTCAACAATCTGGTGGCTGCAGACGATGCATCTCGAAGTACGATCACGTATTAAACAGCAGCATGGAACATCAACACGCACGAGAAGTTCTCGTAGGTTGCGTAGAAGTCTGTAGGCAATGATGGTTTTTTCGTTGGAGTTTATCTGAAGTAAGTAAAATATTGTGATTGTTAGTGGTGATTTGCTGAAGAGGACGAAGATTCGGGTGGAAAATAACACCCAGGGGGTGTATTGCAGTATTTGCTTTATGATGCTAACAATCATGTTGGAAAAAACAAAATTATCATCTTTGACATAACTGACGTGTAAATAAAAGGTAGCCAACAGAACATGTATCCTTTTTGTAAGCATATAATGGTCTCTGCTACATTAACTACTATCGAAATTGACTTAAAAATGAAAGTTCAAAGCATGTGATGTTCACTCGGAATAGAGTCGATCGTAATTCCTAACATATAAATGCATAATAATTTGTCTCTGTATTGCTGGGAAATAAATTAAATATGTTAATGTCTTTTGCAAGCTTAATGCCTATGAATCTAATTTGAGACATGAATGGGAATGAAATATTCCAATGTCCACACTTCTGAAACTTTTCTCTACGTTATTCTCCAAATCATATCCTGTTAGTGGTTCCCCGCTTGTTCTCTCTCTTTTTCTCTCACAGTTCCTGTTCTGTCATGGGGGGGGGGGGGCTGAAAGTTCATAACGTTCCTAGTGGTATGTTTAAGCCTCTTTCCCAGATTTTTGAAAAGCTATCTTCGTAGGCAGCCTGCATAGTGTAACCCTATCGAAAGGAATGCAAACTGCCAAATTGTAGGCTGCGTATACATGGAGCAGAAATCGGAAAAGTATTTCTGGCCTTTATTTACTCGATTTGGCCGGGAAATTTCCTAAATTTGACCGGTTATGTTACAGAAAATCTGGCAACCTGCTGTAGGCTGTAAACTTCAAGCTGGTATCACACCGTGACACCATCGTATTGATTGTTTTGTATTACTGGCTACTGCTACAGTGTCACGGATTTGACTATCCCATCCTAGAATTAGCTTCTGTTTTGAGTGGGATATTACCTACTTGAATAATTTCAACCCAACGAATCAATATTAATCGAACCATACGCAGTATTTGGAACATTTTATCGTTATTTTACAGGCCATTATAAAGTATATCTTCCAGGGGCTTCGTCCCTGGGACCCACCAGGGGCTCTATGGCGGGCCCCTGCACCCCATGTAGATAGCACAAAGCGTACTTATTGACAAGGCAACAAATTGACCCCTAAGATGAAATCCTGCCTACGCGTTTGACTTTCGATACAATGAATCAAGTTCAATATATTAGCGGGCGGAACTCATGAATAAACTGTTCAAGTTTGTTAAAGAAACATTTCTAACAGTACCGTTACCATGGTTTCAAGTGTCATGGAACGGAGCATAGTGCCAAAGTACATTAAATTTGCCCTTCCCTCCCACTGGAACCATTTGCCCCTCCCTCCCCCGATGGAAAACAATGGTTAGGCCACTGCTGATTGCGCAGTTTTACTGTACTCTACGCTCATTCTTTTTAGGTGCTTGGTGAAAAAGTATTGGCTACCAAAAAGAATATGATGACGTTTCTGATAACGCTGATGGTCAGGAAGCTAGCAACGGTCAAATTGTTACCGCACTCTCTATTTACTTCATTTGGTGATGTTGACGATGACTGTGAAGTACAGGTGACGTGAATGACGCCAATGAAGGATTCCCATAATCTGTCCCTGGAAATAAAAAAATTATTCAATGTCAAAGCCTTGTCTTGGGAGAACACAACTATAATAACAAATCTGAAACTAACATAGGAGTCCGGGGAGTCGCCAAACATTTCAAAGGTTGGACCCATTACAGTTTTGATCAAATTTATGCACAGCACTAATAATTTACAGCATCAGAATTGGTTAAAGTACATAACTTCTAAACACACGCCTACGCCTCTCTGTAGAATGGTAGAACGGTATACGGTAGATTGGTAGTATGGAATAGGTCAACTTGGCAATTCGTATGAACTATTGTTTGTTTATCTATATTATATTTCAACCATTTATCCACAATGGAAAATTATATTTCTACAATGTTGCATTTTGGACGGAATTCTAACTCCATGGAACGTTGCCAGGTTAGCGAGCAATCTAAATGTATCAGGTTTCAAGGACAAAAGAATAAGATTATAGTAACCTAAGTAAAGCTTTGAAGATCATTCGTCCTGATGACATCACAGATCACCTACTGTACTGTGGTCCACTGCCTGGTGGTGGAGGTTTAGCAAGTAAATATAGGTTACATTCAAGAAACCATATCTCGAGTTAGGGAAAAGATACTAATATGGGGGTTCCAACTAATATTGGTGACCATTTTCCTTTTGGTGTAAGCCGCATATTGTGTGCCATGGGAGCATCACTTCAAGGAATAGGTGATTCGATAATATAGAACTTTTGGCGATTCATTTGTTTAAAATAGCTCCTCCATCATGCAATGTGGCGATTGTCGCCTAGCAGCTCGGTAGAGATGGTACTATCGTTGCTCGATTTACGTCTTAAGTAAAGATCACTTTACAAATATGATCTTTTACAACATATTTCTATGAAACTTTTATTGCTCGTTCCTAGCTACAGTGAGTAAAGACATATGGGATACATATCCCAAAGACAGCTGGAGAAGATGGGGATGAAATGATAAGACATATATCACTGAAATCATCCAATACTTCAATCCGTCCAGCTTGTTCTGCTTAAATTCATTCAACAAACTGCCAGAGAAAAGCCTCATTGACTGTATTAAGATACCTCTGGAGTAAAGATCACCTAATATTTACTTATCATTGTATTATCTTTGACAAAGATATTACTAGTCACTGTCAATAGAGCCCACCTGTCTGGTAATTTTGATTGCACAGCTGCCTTTTATTGATGTTTGGTTTCTTATATAAGTCTGAAGTATAACACGAAAGAAAATATTGTCATTGTGAACCGACTTTGGAGACAGAACAAAGAATTGAGGCAACCTTCTGCATAGACATTGTTAAGTGCATTAAACTCAGCTCATTTTAAGGTATTTTAATTCATTTTGACCGGTGACTAGTTGAAATAACACAGAAGTATCTATTAAACTAACTGAGCGTTCAAGGAATGACAACAAAGGTGTTTGAGTTTTATAATATAATTATTTTCTCCCAAATTTATTGACAAAAGAAACCACAACATTTCTGACACAAAACTAAACATTAATGTCATATATCTAACACTTCAATGCAAAGATGCTAAAACAGGTTTACATTTTCTATTAAAATATTTACACCAGAAGTTTTGACAAATTCGTTATTGTATCCAATTAATAATTTCACACTTTGTCGACTAAGCACTACAGACATTTGAGATGATTAGCTACCGTTGCTTGTTGCAACTTTCTGAAAGAACAAGAGACCGTATCTTAAAAGATCATTATAATTGACCCCTAATTTAAGTGTCCTATATTTCTTAAAGTTTCCAAAAGTAGTTTCCTCAAAGTGTCTGTCTTTCTCTTCACCCACTAGATCTGCGCCTGGTCAAGCTACACTTACTGGGCGACAGCAGGGCCAAAGTTATATATCGGATTAACATTACCATAGACAAATATACATAAATTGCCTTCAAATACTGTAGCTCTGCCTGAATTCTGAGTACATTGATACCTTGGCGCTTCATTAGTAAGTCTAATATTCTGTCCAGACGTTGATCAACTATTTGTTTCCATAATAATTAACATGTGTTATTATAGCAATTAGTCACTTTTCGCTTCATTTGCTCTTTGACTTCTGACCTCTAATTCCGAGAGCCTGCAAGGCACTCTTGTCTATCACATGGCACTTAAGGTGTGTGACACGAAGGTTCGGGTTCGATTTCTACCTTTGCCTGTAGTGTCACAAAGGACATATCAGTTATAACCTCAAAAGTTACATGTCAATCCAATGCTTCCCCCTTGGAGTTATAGGAAAATGTCCCTATTCGATTAATTTGTTTTTGATGACTGACGTTGGCCTTTGACTCTAGTTACCATGGTAACCACATGCTTTGATAGTACTTGCCATATTCCTTACATTTGAGAAGGTTAAACGTCAATTTAATACTTTGCCTTGGAGTTATTACCTATTGCCTAGTTTGACCGATTACCTTTGGTTGACCTTTGTTACCACGGTAATCACATATTTGAGAGAGCCTGACACTCCCATTACACTTTGGACGCCTGCAAATCTATTCAACGCTTCCACTTCGTTTTACATTCTTTTACCTCTGAAGTTCTTCTGAACTATGACCTTTTGTTCTAAGAGTCTGCGTCACACAAGTTCCGATCATGTTGCAACTTCCTATCAAGTTTGAAAAAGTCGGCCCAGCCGTTTAGGAAGAGTTTTTGACACATAATTATACTAAAAATATACATTTGACCTTTGACTCCATGACTTTTGCCCTCTTGTACCTTGGTAACCACATATATTGATAGACCTTGATACTTTCATTATGCTTGTGAAGGTTGCATATCAATTCAATAGTTTCCCTTGAAGTTATGGCACACTTCACTTTGATTCATTTCTTCAGTAAAATTTGCTATCTGCCGAATCAAATTTAGAATATAAATAAACTTAAAAATAAAAAGTAAAAAATGCTATAGTGATGGGATTTTGGCAATTGTCTATCACTGTCTATGATTTACTATAATTATGACTTAAAGAAATTTGTATATGAAGCTCAGTTTCATCGACTTAGGCTTCATTCACTCAGCCACTACACATTTGTCTATAGTCCATCGGTTTTATTATATAAATCAGCTTAAGCATGTCTGTTCGTTGGAAACAATATTTCGGCAAGGCCTGTTCTAACCACTGATCAGTCTGTGTGAATTCAGTTTGCAAGTAACAATATCGGATTAACTTCTGGCGGTCGGTATAACGATGGCCCGTAAAACGTATATACATACACATGATACATACATATGATATAACAAGCATGGTAGCTGGTTATCTCGTTGGGTAGCGTGTGTGGCGAGGGGAGTTGGATGACAGAAAGCATCACTGTGTAATATTTTATAATGAGACGCAATTTGCTCGTATTAATTTGTGAATTCCCATCAATTTTGGATCAACGTCAATCGCGAAATGGTGTAACTGAGTCTTTAAATGCATTTTGTAATTTCGTCCAATAGTTTTTTCGGCCCACCAATGTCATTTGGGGGCAAGTGGGAGGGGTGGGGCAAGACATTTGACTGGGTGCTCCCATGCCTCACCCCCACTGGTAACGCCAGGCTGAAGTTAAACTACAATAATAAAAAGCACAAATGTTGTAAAATATGTTGCTAGGATTACAAAAACAGCTGCAAAATTCACAAACCTTAACCTATCTAGCGTGGACATTTATTAGCAACGTACTTAAACCTTCCCCTCAATATATGTAACCTTAATCTACCATGTGACTATAGCATCCGACAATATTGCTTCATTGATCACTGAGAATACGTATATTCATGGGCGTGTTAACACCAGCACGCTGTTAATGTTATACATGTTGTGGAAGATTTCAGGAAAACCTTTAAAGTTAATACAACCCGATACGTTATGACGTACTACCTTCGGTCTCAAACCAGATATTTAGAGAACTTATTAAGCAACATAACAGAATAAATGATTGTGTCAGGTCAGATCAGATCCGGTTATGGATACAGACTCTACTACGTGTTTCACTATGGCCAGTTCGAGTTTAGGCCCAAATTCATTTAGTGGAAAAGAAGACGAGGACCCGAATGTGTGGCTAAAGAAATTTAACACTCCACAGGACAAAATACAGCAGAAACATGCAAAGTGAATTACACTAGGAAATACTGTTAACAAGGCTAGTGACAATAAAGAAAGAGGGACAGAAAAAATAGGCTTTAATTTCACAAAGATATTGGCATATTATAGAGAAAAAATGGACTGTACAGGAGAAAACTGAAAAGAAAGGAAAATAAAAGGAAAGCAGAAACAAGGAAGGGATGGATAGAAACGAGTGAAGACAGCATTAATGAGAATTAAAAAGAAAGAACAGATGACCAGAACACATTTACCGTGAAAAGGAGAAAAATGTGAATACCTTACAAATAAGTGCTTAAAAGGTCTGCCTTCAATTTGCATTTAAAGGAGTTTAAAGGAATTGGAAGAGGCTACCAAAAGGTGAAGCTACAGTTATTGAGGAGTAATTTACCATGTTGAGTGTTGTAGCAAGTTACTGTAATAACATTTCTAATAAGAGTAGCGATGGAATAACTGGAATGATAGAACACCTTATTATATTCCGGCCATTTGATTGGTCAATAATTATTGCTCGTAGATTGCATGTAAAATCCGCTCTATTGCACGCTATGAAATAGAACCATGCGTTATACATTTTTGATAGCACTTTTTTCAATGGTAAGAGAGCAGAGAAACCTGTCTGTTCAAAACAATCTGTTGCATGAGTGCATTTTACATCCAATTATATCCAAATTTGAAGGTGTTGTATAAAATAAATAACGAATGGTTTCCATTCGTGCAATAGTGCAAATATTTCATTCGTTGAAAGATGTGATTTGTTCCATTCAACTCGGCTGCGCCTCGTTGAATGGAACATTCCATCTTTCAACTCATGAAATATTTGCACTATTGCACTCATAACCATTCATTATTTGTATAATATACTGAAATGGTTCACAGCTTCAGAAATTACATTGGGTAACTCATTGTTACTATATGTAAGAATACAGCCGCATAGGGCAGTAAGAATGAATTTCTCTGACCATGAACACATTTCTCTCCTGTCAAGGCGACAAGTAGGATATCGACCGGGTTTGTGAGTAAGTCTAGATTAATTAATCTATGTCTATTAATTTATGTATGTATGTATGTATGTATGTATGTATGTATGTATGTATGTATGTATGTATGTATGTATGTATGTATGTATGTATGTATGTATGTATGTATGTA
>KN882706.1:200592-217196 GCA_000934455.1 Apostichopus parvimensis
CATAATTGACAAATAAGGAATACCGTTTTTGAAAATGTATTGGAATTTTCGGTCTCCCTGGGACCTTTCGTCAGAAAAGAATAGGAAGAACAGAATACATATGTTTGTTTGTTGAACTGGTAGTTGTTTAGGGGTCCCAAGTCTTTGTTCAGGCCTGTGATGTGAGACTTAATACGAAAGATCCAATCGATTTCTTTTCTTTTACGTTCAGTTACCGGTTTGAAGTCAGAAGCCATTGAAATACATTTTAAGTTGTTGAGAGAATGTTTATGAAGATTAAAATGTTCGGAAACAGAGAATCCTTCAAAATTATCACGAATTGATTTTTTGTGTTTTGTGTAAGCGGAACCGAGAGCATGTTTCACCTACATACATAATTGCCCTATTTACAAAGAGTACCGTAGATTATGTAAATGAATATTGCTAGAACTTTCGCAAGAGACTGACGGAAGGTGTTCTTAGACAATAGTCAACATTGGGAATTTTAACCACAGTGACTGAGGTAACATGGGGGCATATTTGGCATCGAGATTTCTACAACGGAAATTATCTGCGGAAGTGGAAACTGGGTAAGGAAGTCTGGAGGAAGTGAGTTCAAATTTAAGGTTGGGGGTGGACGAAATGCCAGCATGGGGGTACCTTAAAATGATTTTCTACAGACTGATCGTCTGTCTTATAGAAATTATAAAGGTTTTGGTGAGGGGGTTGTAATTAGTCATGAACGGAATGCGTGTGTTAGGACTTGTAAAATGCAATGTCACAAATCTCTTTGATTGTGAAATGTTTCAAAATCGCTAGCTATGATGAACATTATTGTTTTATTCTAGTGTCCATGATATGTAATATTATGTAATGTTTTGATATACCTACTTTTGCCAGTGATTTATGTACAAAATTGAAACGTACTGCTGCTTCATTTTATCTTGTAAATTACACAAAGCAGCCTTAAGTAATCGTGCTTTAGATGATTCATCGTTCCTAGAGATGGTTATATTGTAGCATCACCATGCTAACGCGATACGGTACATGCCAAAGTAATTACTATAAAATAATCAGTTAAAGTCATCTGTGGTACCAAGGTATGTATGAAATAAACAAGGACGGCCATAAATAGCGTACCTAGTGGTATGTTAAAGCCTTTTGTCCCCACACTTTTTGAAAAGCTATCTTTGTAGGCGGCCTACATAGAGCAACCCTATCGAAAGGAATGCAAACTGCCAAATTGTAGGCTACGTATACATTGAGCCGAAATCGTAAAAAAAGTGTTTCTGGCCTTTATTCACTCGATTTGGCCGGTAAGTTATTTACATTTGACCGGTTATGTTACAGAAAATCTGGCAACCTGCTTTAGGCTGTAATCTTCAAGCTGGTATCACACCGTGACACCATCGCATAGTTTATTTGTATTACTGGCTACTGGCTTTTTGGTATTTGTTGCTACCAAATAGAATAGAATAACGTTAAAGATAAAGCTGATGATCAGGAGGCGGATAACGATCCAATAATAACCGCACTCTATATTTACTTCATTTGGCGATGCTGACGGTGACTGTGGAGGTACAGGTGACGTGAATGACTCCGATGAAGGATTCATATGATCTGTCCCTGGAAATAAACAAATTATTCAATGTCAGAGCCATGACCTGAGAAAACAAGGCTGGACCCATTACAGTTTTGATCAAGTCTATGCGAAGCACTGATAGTTTACAACATTAAAATTGGTTAAGGGACATTACTTCAAAATATTCCCCTCTGTTACCACATCTTCATAGTAGTTTGTTTTTATATTTGATGATATTTTATATCTGGCAACGGTAGAATGAAATAGGTCTTCATGGCAATTCGTATGAACTTGTGTTTTTTATGTACATTATATTTCAACCATTTATCCACAGAGGGAAATAATATTTCTACAAAGTTGCATTTTGGAAGAAATTCTAACTACAGGGAACGTTGCCAGCGGGGCGGACAAAATTTATCAGGTCTAAAGGATAAAAGAATAAGATTATAGTAACCTAAGTAAAGCTTTGAAGATCATTTGTCCTGATGACATCACAGATCACCTACTCTACTGTGATCCACTTCCTGGAGGTGGAGGTTTAGCCAGTCAAAATAGGTCACATTCAAGACACCATATTTAGGGTTAGGGACAAGAAACTGAGATGGGGGTCCCAATTAATAATGTGGACTATTTTCCCTTTAGTGTAAGCCGTTTATTCTCTGCCATGGGAATATCACTTTAAGGAAGTAAGGAAACTTTTTGAAGGATATACAATCATTAGCAAATGTACAGATAGAAATATTAGGAAGACCAGCACCAAGTTAACTCTTCTCTTTAATATATTGTCACTCAGTAAGACCATTCAGTTGTAATGTCACAGACGACACATCACTAAAGCCAGATCCCGGGAGAGTAACGAGGCACATCAGACATTGCGGATACTCGATTTGGCCGTTATAGCTGGTAACCTTAACTCGGATAGTCACAGATGAATTGCACACATCGAAGATACATGACGAGGAAGCTGATGTTTCAATAATCGACACATGTTGGTTACTTACTTTCCATAAGATTTCTGCTGCAGGACGAGTGTTATTGACAACACATGTCAAGGTTGCGTTACCATCGTCAGCAGCAATAATACATTTTTTTTTACTCTGACATTGTTCAACGAATGATACACTACTGTCATCCGGTGTTTTGTAACTAAGCAACTTAATCGAAGATCTTGTGTAAGTATGATTCACAAGACATATTGACGTAAGTATAAGTGGGCCGTGATCATTATATTTATCTGCTACATGAAAGACTTTGCCACTAGGTTCTGCTGTTTGAATAAGCTTTGTTTCTCTATCACAAGTATTTTTTAGTAGCTCATTGTATCCAGTGTCCTCATTAATATCAAGGTATTTGGCCCTGTATACATTATCAGGATTTGTAGGTCCTAGCAAAAGAACCGACGCGTTCTTCGTCTTTTCGGAAACTGACAAACCTGATGGGATACATGTCAGGTGTTGCGTTTTTTCGATATCTATAATTACACTGATTGAAGAAGAAGACACAAACATATCTGAGGATTGGTTCTTGTAACTCTATTTAGCGGCGTCCATCACTGGCGCCTCCACAGTATCATTGTACCAAGTTAGAGTCACTGCTGGTCGTCCAACCATTGTACAAGTCAACCTGAGTTCACCATACCGAAACAAACGGCAATCATCACCCTGGCAACCATCTATCACAGGAAACATTTGTGTTGTGGGAACTAAAGAAGGAAGGAAAGACAAAGAAGACAATTTTGGAAAGTAATAACCCATTCTAAATCCGTTGGAAAAGGGATTTCTGAGGTATTTTTAAACCGATCATTTTAAGCAGTTTAAACAAATAATCAGCCTGTTAGTGCTTCGATTTCAATATATTTCTAACTGTTTCCGTCTCAACGTGATTTGTTATGTTAAGTATTTATAGACATCATATTCTTTCCTTTTTTTTAAACATTATTACTTTGATTGTGATGACGTCTCAGTAATAAACAGCTTTCTCTGATATCATATACTGTGGGTGATTTTGTTGTTCTCATTATTTCGTTGACTCCCATAGTTCCAAAATCACAAATTTCGAATGTACAACATTTTGTCTGGTATACCCAGGTTTGCTATACTGTGTACTGTGTACACAGTCTTACACGAGAGTTCGAATGCCAACTCCATAGTCACACTGTGCATCATCGACATATAAGTACTAACCTACGATAAGTGCGTCTATGTACGTGGATACATCGCCACCAGCTTTTTAAAGAGCGTCAACACGATACCTCCCTTCATCACTCATAGAAACGTTGCTAAATATCAGGGAACCGTTCTGAGCAATCATTAAGTCATTGCTTCTAGGTCTGACTTGCCTGTCATCTAGTAACGTGACAATGGGATGTGAATAATCGTCCCCAAAATACCAGGTGAAGCCGTAAACAGGTTCACTAACAGTACAGATGATGATACCAGGTCGATGTATCTTAACAGACAGCGCTGAATCGCAATGGACTTTAGGTTCTGTCTTGTCTGTATAGTAAAAAATTAGGAATACCTAATTGTAAATAAATGACGTCTTTGATGTTTGGAATGATTCAGATGGACATACAATTAGTACAAACAATTTATAAAATCTATTTCAAAAATAACACATACTTTTCTAGATAAAATCTCACGTTCATGGTGATTATATTGATCAAACAAGAACATCAACGCTTTAGAAGCTCAGCTTATTTTCTATTTGGCAATCTTTCTGAGCAGTTTATCAACTTGTTTGTGCGAAATATAAGACATGCGCGAGACAACGGTGTCATTTCCTTTCCTCCCATCTCTTTTTCTCCTTGCCCTATCCTCCTCCTTAGCAGACATAGTTTTTTTACAATGTCAGAAATGTAAACATTTGTTTTGAAGAAAAAAAAGAGATAAAGAATAACATTTTCTTTTTAATTGAATTGAGAGATGATAAAAGTCAATGGCTGTTATTCTCGCTAAGTTGTGTTCTTGAATACCATAAATGCAGAGCTGCCTTTATAAAATATATTTAAACTTCCAAAGTGCAATGCTGTATTGAGGTTTGATGGATGACTTCACCGTAACAGGTTATGAGCCAATGTCATCCTTGTAAGATATCATGCAAAAGTTTGTTTATATGATTTCTGCAGATACTGTTGACCCCTCGATAAATTTTGACCTTCACAATAATCATTACATTTATCATCAAAATGATACCTTCTCATGGAAGTAGGAGACTAGTCAATGTTACATTTCCTTAGTTATGGTGGTCACAACTTTTTTCACATTTGAGTTAGTTGACGTCAAATGACTATGGCCTTAAATATGAAGGGGTTTATCCAATTTTGAATGGGTAACCTACATGATTCCGTTCTTGAGGTAAGGTAAGTACAAGGTTTTCATTTTATTTTTCCTTTTGACTAACTCTGGACCTCCAGTAAAATCAATAAGGTTCCTTTCTAATATTGGCAACCTGCATGTGTAACATATTGAATATTCATGATATATGTTTATGTATAAGTTCTCGCCGTGTGCACATGCGAAAGTTATGCAGCTGCAGTTACGTAATCGTTCATGGGTATAAAACCCAATGCACACTACGTGCTTGTTCTCTTCACCCTGTCTGTCATCCAGATGTCACGTTATAAATGTAGTTTATGTTTGTTATGTCTACAAGACACATCTTGTTATTGTTTGTTTATATCAGCCAGCATGGAGGATTAGAATATAAGCTAAGAATACACTTTTTGTCATCTTACGTTATTCTCAAAGAACTCATATAACTCAGAACATTACAACATGCCAAGTATAAGGGATGCCAATCGGATACACAGATATGGATGTAACAACAAGGCATGCATGGCACACACACACATACCAAAGCACATACACAGAGCCGTATATATACGGCTTTACATATACATACTTTCACACGCCATCATTAGTTCATAGGAATGGATTATCATTGGATCTATACTGTCACGAACTTATTATTTTGCAAAGACCGTTATTACCAGGCATAACCTATGCCGTAATGCAAAAACAAAGAACCAACGGCATATACATTCGCAGTTTCATTCATGTAACATAGAACGACCACGTACAAACTATTCCTTTGCTACATCTTCTAAAATGTTGTGGATATCATTTTTGAGAAATGTCATCGAAACGTCAATTTATATGTCTCTTCTACGCTTCCGTACCAACCTATTTTTCATTACTGTATACTAAGGCTAGTGCACCGGGAGGTCCTGTGCTATTTATAGATTAGTTGGAAAGTCTGTCGAAACTCAATTAATCAACCCTTACTGTTAAATGTTGATGTCCGATGTGTAATCATGGATGAATCACATCATGCTTGATACTTTCAAGTATGGAAAATTTCTGTTCAATTATTGTGGGACCGTTCCATTAAGTTTGACATGGTGGTGGTTAACGTATGAGCTGTCAAGGAGTACATCATAACTGAAATCTTTATACAGAAGGCCCTGTTTTGGGCCCTCACATGATGACAATGTTTTTTCCATGAACAACTTTGGTTCACCATCATTGAAATGTTATATCAACAACATGTCAGCAAATGTGGACAAACGTTCTAGGAGAGCTAGCATTTTTTACATTTTCAGAGAATGACCTCTTGTGACCTCAAATGACCTTAATATTTAAAATATGGTGGCAAAAAAGGACAGAATTTCGGCAAAATCGCAAGATAGCTATAGCTCAGCTGAAAGCTTTCAACTGAGGTATCAATGCAATCACTTTACAACTAATGACTTCGCAGTCCTGTCTTACACACGTTACTTGGAACACTTAAGTAAATGCTTACCTGATTGTGTTCGTAAACTCAACGTTAGTAGGACACAGATAAATAACCAGTTATTATAAAGACCTGAAAGAATGACAGACATGCAGACGTTAATTCGTGTTAAAGTATATTTTGATAGGCCTATAAGGGTATTGTATAACAAGGTTGGTAGTTCCTGTTTTAATAAGAAAATAAAAAGTTCGGAACAAGTGCGGTAGGTTTCTACGTGTTCACTTTAAACAATGGATGTAGTCGTAATTATAGAGCACAAACGAGAAATGGTGACATAACAAATATTAAAAGGAAATAAATTATGGCAGCGGCTCAGTCACACTGTCATGAAGAATGACATACTTTCATGACGTCAAATTAATCTTATAGTTTGATATCACATAATGAGAATAAAAACTTTAAGCCAGTATCGTCCGATCTACGTGATTCCACAATTCTAGCTATGCTGTAGATAGCAACTTACAAAAGGAAGAGAGATGTAGAAACAGCAGGGCAAAAAACCAACGAATAACATTCAGGGCGGTTCGAAGTTAGTTTGGGTTTTACAATATCCTAAATACCGAGATGCCGTTAGGATTATGGTAATAGTAGAAGTCGCCAAGAAGGCCGAAAGTGATAAATAAATAAATTTTTCTGATGTGAATAGAATTATTCCACAAAATAATTATCAATATTCTTTTGCATGATTTGAGCTCAAACATTGCACCATTTTGCATCTAGAGGCCTTAAAATTCAATTTTTTCGCCACCTCCTCCCCTTAGACCCCTCCCCCATGTCAGTCTCCAGCAAAACACCCCCCATGAACAAATCCTAGCTACGCGCCTGACACACACAGACGTACTTACTTATCTTCGTCGACCTCATGAGAAATGAGAGAGAATTAATTTCCTTCGCTTTCTGAAAGCAATGGTTGTTTTCCGGCTTGTACGATTGTTAGACTTCAGCACCTTATCTTTGACGTTGCTCTGAACATGGTATGGCAACATAAAAAAAATGGAAAAGTGTCTCTCTAAGTTTTTCAGTTGATGTTTCAAATTAAGAATGATACTCAGAATTCCTGCAGAACATGAAGAGACAATTCAGTGTAATAAAGAATTTTACATGTTAAACAAGTACTACATTCACAATAATGGGTTGCTTATTCACATGAAGCATCCTAAGTGAATGTTTTCCACAAGGGACATCGAAGTAACAACAGTTTTGCTATTGAAGGATTTGTCCTTATTTTCTTATTCTATATTAAAACGACTGTAAAGTCCATAAACACATAGATTGTATGAATACAGGGACATTTTCTGGTACCAATGTTAAGCTTTGCAAGTCCCTTTACGGAGTTTTATTATAGACTGAGAGCTCTACACGACATTGTTTAAATGCACTGTGAAATTTTTTGACAAACTGCAATTCCTCTGGTATAAAGCACAAAACAAAATGCCAATTCGACACCAATTGAGATAACCTTTTGACCCCTGGGCCAATTTCCACCACTTGAGATAACCTGTTGACCCTTTGAAGCTCAGAGGGTGAAACTGAATTTTGCCAAACTATGTTCGCTGAAACAAAATCATACCATTGTAGAACTGACAGATTTATTGTAGCTTTAAGTTCGGAGTTATCATGTTTATTAGGTTTTAAAACTTTGACACATGTTGACCACTTTTGACCGCTACCCATTTCAATCATGAGGCATCTACTTACCAAGTATGACGTTGATACAACTTATGGTTGATGAGATACCGTGTATACAAGCTGTTTCTGTCTATTTCCCATTAAGCCCCACCAGCTCATGAATATTAATGAGGTCAAAGTTGTGGCAAAGGGCATATACTTACAATGTAGTTTCATCACCAGAGCAAGTGTGAACTAAATCGGACATGCTGTTGAAAGGATATTGACAGTTTAAGAATTTTATGTTAAGCTCGGACCACTTATTAATATACATGAAATGGGTACCACAAACTAAGAGGGCAGTTGGCCTTCAACTTTGTTTTACCGCAACCGACCGCGGGAATGAACTGGGGCATGTGTCATGATTGAGCAGGAATCCCCCTCTCCCTCCATTTTTACTGCGTAAAGAAAGGAACTTATGAATACCTTTAACTTATAGGTTACGAGGTTTGCCTCAAAACATGGTTCAGTACCGAAGCTGTTTACATCAAAATAGTGAATAGATTTTCATACATTGTTATTTGTTACGATAACGTGCCAACAATGGAAAAGGAACTATTGTTCATTTACCTCTCCAAATTAAATTGATTGGTTGATTATAGCCGTAGAGTTCGCAGTAATTTGCTCATAACTGGTCTGTATTCTTTCTCCTTCCCCCACTTTGATGATAGTTAAACAGATCTATTTACATAACACTTTGCTGTTCTACCTTGGATTTTACGGCTGGCCATTCCTATAATGAACAATCATCTGAACTATATACTGAAGAATACTTATTAATTTAATACTGTTACCTTTCAGTGTTGATTTGATTATGTACTACATTGTTGTTGGTACTCGACGTTCTTACCGGAGGTTCGTAAGAGACAAATTTCCAAGTGGACAATTTCCTACGGCTATACCTACAAGGAAGACTTCTCTAACAACATCTAAACAAATACTGAGTGAACTCCAAAAGTTATTGCCAATTCTCATAGATGGTATTTGCAATTTCAACATGAATTTTTAAAATGAATATGCCTCATGTAAATTGTATGTTTCATGAAATGTGATTAGAAAATTGTTACCTTCTTACCTTCATAAACTTCAAAGAGAAGCCACTCATATCGATTCCATGACATGTGCCTCACAGTGTGGTAAGGTGATCCGAGAACAAAGAACTTTTGGCGCTTCGTTTTTGATTGGGTTATAGCAGACTTGCAGAGCGCCACGCTTTTATGTACACCAGATATTCATGTGTGTGAATAATCCTATGCATGAAATTGAAATCAATAGTTCGGTTAGGAAAACAGCAACATTTAACCGTTCTGTCCGCTCACTGCACAACTGTGATTTAAGAACACAATACAACAAATAACATTAATTTTGAATGCAAATCTCAAACGTCCATATAGTTATGGTACTGATAGCTCAAATTAACTGTTGAAAACATTGCCATATCCCGTTTAAAACTCATGCTAATTCAGCCCAGAAGCATTAAACACTTCCAACAAAACATTTCCGGGGATTAATGTATCCTTGTGGCTGCCATAACGGCGAAAAGTACATTAAACATATGGTATTTCGCGGATACTAAATCGTACGAGAGAGATTTTTACACTTCGAATACGCACAACTCGATACCGGTAAGTCTACTAAAAGAGGCCCCCCACTTTGTATTATTTATATGCATGTGCCTACAGTTTACAGCAATACTTTGGTCTTGTGTGTACGTAGTGCTCCGTGAGTAAATACTAACATGAACTGATAAATAACTAAAGTGGATAACACACAATATTCTAAATATAATCGACTTGCAGCCAGCGAACTATTTCGATGGACGAAACATATCCCCTCCCCCTAAATGTAAAATAGTCTTTGAATAAATGTCAAGGTATAAATGTCTACTGCAAGTTCCAAATGAACTGTTCTAGCATTCAGACATGTGAAAATGACTCGATAGTGTATCTTCGTCGTATAACGGTCACAATCATAGAAGGAAAATAAGCTTCACATTGTTACAATGATGATTTTTGACCGTAATTCATCATTTTGATCAATGTATCATTTTTACTGGAAATTATTAAATTGACGACGCTTTTATGAACATTCATTTTGTCATTTTGCAGGACATGTTGAATTCCTTACTTAATGGGTTCAAGAAATTTGTAATTTTGTTACAAATTGCATATGATTGAAAAAATTGATCGATTTGTTGGAAATTGCAACTATCTTCCCCAACAAAATCTTAACATTTTGGCAGCACCTTGCTTATATGTTTCCATAGCAAGGTGGAATGGGAGACAGTATAGGGTAAAACACGGTTGCATATATGATCGATTGTTTTGTAGGCATGGTTAAAATATCTCACGTAAATTTCTGTATCTCCTATAAATTAAGTTTGGGTAAATTATCATAAAATTCTCGACTTGGCAAGAAACTCTTTTAAACAGTTACCTGAAATCAAATAATGTACTGTCTGTTGGTAAAAGGTACAACGAATCAAAAGGAAAATAGTAAGAAAATATAATTATGAATACCAAACAAGTGCACACGGTCACACACATTACTTTTGACCCTTGCCTCAAATAAGTCCGCCACATGTCAATCTGTGATATACCCCTCCATCACCCCCCCCCCCCCTTTTAACTCAGACCAATCCACCAAGTTTCAGTTCAGCGCCTCAAGGGGTGGTTGGTGCAATAAAAGCCTCAATAACTTATGCAAATACGTCTGTAATAAAGATCACATATTTACTTATCACTGTATATCTTTGACAAAGATATTGTTAGAGCCATATCAATAGCGCCCAACTGTATGTTAATTTTGATTGCACAGCTGCCGTTTGTTGATCTTTGTTTTGTTTTTTGTCTATGCATGACTCTGCAGAACCTCACAAGTATTATATTTTATTTATGAAATATACCAAGAACATTTTTTGGCATTTTGAACGGATCTTAGAGACAGAACAATGTGGGAGTTAAACATATCGAGGCACCTACATATTGATGGTACGCGGAGAAAGATTACAACTTCATTGCAAATATTTTAATAAATCCATTACAGAACGTTGGCTTATATTCCACAAAGTATCCAATTATGCCATAAACCGTACTTTAATTGAGATATATTTAATTATAATTATGTGCATTTCATGTAGGCCTATGCCCCTGTACAAATATGTGTGTGGTATTTGTTTGGTGTTGTTTCCGTGTAGCTCGAAGCGATTGTGACCGATTTGCTGTTGCTGTTATAGAGGTGCGATACAAATAGGGGGGAAAAGCGGCCAGTCCATACGGTAACTTTTCGCTTCATTCGGATCTTTGACCTCTAATTATGAAGCTTGCAAGGCAGCTCGTGCCTATCACAGGGCACTTGAGTTCTGTGACACGAAGGTCCGGAGTTCGATTTCTACCTTTGCCTGTTGAGTCCCAAAAGGACGAGACTGGGTCGTGGGGTTTTTCTGGTGTGTTTATCCTTAATAATTCATGTTTTATATCTGTCATACTACTTTTTTACAACTTCATTTCATAATTACGGATTAGCTTGCCTCTAAAAGCGATCATTCTGTGCACATTGTCAGATTCAAAATCACCAGGGGTGTACTCATTACAATTGTATCACGTGTGTAAAACGCTCTCACTGGCAGTAACAGAAAGCATATATAAGACGAATTTGCAACAGTAGAATCACTGTGTCTCAGTGGTTCGGACTTTGGTCTATGACAAAAAGGTCTGAAGTTTCCATTCCTACCTACGCCTGATGAGTCCCAAGAGGGCGATACCGGTCGTATAGTGAAAATGTTCTGGTGTGTTGATTTGATTAATTTTATATAATATACATAAGAACAAAAATTATAGACAACAAATATCCTAATTTAAAAGGACAACAAATGTGATATGATAACGTTTGACCTTTGACATGTTGTTACAATGGTAAGTATATTATGTCGATAGCACTTAACATATCCATTTTACATGTGAAAGTTGCAATTCAATGTTTTGCTCCCGGGGTTATAGCAAAATCTCAGTTTTCAAGCACCTAGGTGGGACAATTTTGTCTAAACTCTAGTGCTATGTCCCGCTTCAGAGCACTCATATTGTCAGTTCGAGCAGCATGAATATCATGTTTCTATCAGATCAAGGTTAGGAAGTGTTTTTACAGTCACTACTTTGAGAGCATGATATTGGTGTACAGTTTAGAGTGGTATTAGCATTAGGAAATTGTCCCAACTGGCTGTTTTCAATTTTTTGAATATGCATTGATCTATGTGTCTGCGAGATTCGAGTTCCCATCATTGGGCACTGTCCTTTTTAGCTTTAATTCAATTCGTTAATACGAATTAGCAATTCGTAATAACGAGTTTCAAATATTTTCGTGAAACTAAATCAGCGAGTGCGAAATAAAGATGTTTGTAGGATTGAAAAAATTGATCTTTTTCGCACATTGCTCTCCACTTCAAGTTAATAAGAAAAAAACATTCTATTCCAATGGAAACCTGCCTATAGTCGGTTAGCTTTCTACATATTGCGATACAAAGTAATTTCATTGCCTTAAATTGCTTGGTTACCAGAATTTTCCAGAGTTCGTATATATGTACAAAAACGTTTCAATGAAGAAAACAAAAAGAAAGCTGTGATTCCGTCATTTTATTTATATACAGTTCACCACCAAGAGGAATATTATAGCTAACATGCTACCACAATAGCAGAATACTTTAAGATTAGCTCAACATGGATAACACGAAATCAGCGATCAACAATGATAACATTAACCAGAACATGTTTTGCTATTCTTTGTTCTCTCGCAGAGAATTAAAAGCACAAAATAAATATGAGTTTGTTCTAAAAACAAACTTCCTTAGCTGAAAACATAAAATTGCACTGTATTTAGCCCTGAAAGTGACAAGAAATCGGCTTTACAAATTATTTCAAACATTAAGAGGTTAAATCATTGAAATGAATCTTATTACCGTTGACAGGTCTCCGACAAAGTGATTAACAAAGAAAGCAATAACAATTGTTGAGTGTTACAAGGTGCACATATTAACACATTTTATTATAACACAAATGTATAACGAAATAAATCAATACTATAGGCACACGTCTCGTAAATTATAATTTGAAAGTGAAGTTTATAGTCATGACCAAAGTTAACAACATAGGCGTAAAGAAATATACCAAAAATCAGCTTGTTGGCAACGGCATGTCTTCCATAATCGAGTTTATATCATATTCTGCCACTTTGACCGATTACCTTGGTAACTATATATTTTGAGAAATCGTGGCACGCACATTATAACTGTGGAGAAATCTCATTATACCTGTGAAAGCTGCCTGTCAATTCAATATTTCCCCTCGATCTTTTGACAACATTCAATTTGTACATAATTTTAAGGCCAGCAAGACCTGGGTTCCTTGCATCGGGCACCCTCAAGTTGGAGAAACATCAATCCAGTTGCATGCTAATTCATTATTTCTCCTTTGAGTTATAACGGAAATAACTTGTTTAACTTATTTGACCTCTGATCTTCGACCTTTCGTTCTAAGGGTCTGTGAGACACATGTTCCTAAAGTGTTTCAGGTCTGGATACTTTATAAGAACAGTAATCTTGTTTGTCAAGACCTTCTTGTAATATTTGGTTTATGAGCGATCATGGTGGACTTTCAGAACATAGGCTCATAGATTATCATTGGGACAACTGATTTATTACAAATAAACGGCAGCAAGCATAAAATTTATTCTTCTTATAGGAATCATAGATTCTGCTCCCTTAACTTCTGTCGAAATTGGTTCAAATATGAATGTTCAAAGCATGGATATCCACTAGAAATATTGTATCAATAGAAGATCGTGCATGGGAAAGGTGCATTAGTTTTTGATATGTTGTATACATGATGTGGTTTTTCAATTTCCTTGAAAGTGACACTTCATCGTGTTGCCTAATAACAAAAGACCATCTCTTTACTCTCCAAAAATGCTACGTTAATTGTTACTTGTTAGGGATTTATCCATGCTAGTGAAGATAGCTATCCGTTATTCGAAAGATTAAAGATAATCAGGAAAAGTCACATGATGCCAATCAGTGCCAACAAATAGCGGATAGAAACTTGTTGTAGAATTCTCGATTACTATAGTTCACATGAAATACGACCAATATTCACAATGATAAATCTTTACTGTTTAGCCTTAATATATTTCTATACTTTCGTATAGTATACTTTCGTTTCTATATACCATACTTACTATATTTCTATACTATTCTTTCGTAATATAGTACCATCTCTAAGAGACTGCCAGCAAGAAAAGTTCTATAATTGCACAACAACCGCATAATGTCGATACATATAGCTGACAATTATATACATAATGTATCACACCATTCTGTTTAATATAAGCGAACACCATCTATCGCGTTTGGACTTTGACCATCTTCGTAACAACTACAAGGAAATAAGAACGATGAATCATCTAAAGTAAGATTTCTTAAGGCTGCTTTTGTTATATATACGGTACAATGAAGCAATAGTACAATTCATTAATATACACAATATACACGGTACAGTGCAATATACACGGTACACGGTACACTGTACACGGTACTCGGTACACTGTACACGGTACACTGTACACGGTACACGGTACACTGTACACGGTACACGGTACACTGTACACGGTACTCGGTACACTGTACACGGTACTCGGTACACTGTACACGGTACAAAGCAATATACACGGTACAATGAAGCAATAGTACAATTCAGGTACGTATATGTGCTCATGATTTACATGAATCTGAGTTTACTCGTCTGAAAATATTTTACATTTCATAGTCTGCCTTCCTATTTTTATAATAGAACAAAATGAAATGTGCTTCTTATCAATGAATATCGATGAAAACAGAACTTATGATCCTAAAGTCTCACCTCGTTCGAGAAATTTTTCCTGTTTATGTCATAAATTTATAGTCAACCCCTAACTGTAAATCTAGTTATGCATGAAATATGTCGACCTAATCGCGATGTTTATTGCAACCGTCTTCAAAATTCATAGTACCTGGCTTTAAATGAGATTAAAATAAAACCTTTTTTTTGTCCACGCTTGGTATCTTTATTGGTAACATTCTTATGCCAATTCGTACATATTTGAATACAATAAGATCAACGACCTTTTACAAGTAGTGATAAGTACATTAAAAATAATGATGCATCGTAATTAACTGAACAGTATAGTGTAATTACTAAATAAGTTTTTTAACTGCTCGTAAGAAATAAAAGCTTTGCCTCTTTGCTTGAGTTCTTTCTCAAGTTTAATAGCAAATTTTAACTTATATAAAAAATCGCTACATCTCATTTCCGTGTTTGCAATTCTTCTACTGAAGATGAAGTATTTGAGATGAAAAATTAAGAAATTATATGGGTGATTCACAGAAAAATTATACCCGAAGCAAATGTCATTCTTTGAAATTATAAACTAACTGCCAAAAGTAGCTTGCTCCACATCTAAAATGAAGATATAATAGGGCAATCCCAAAACAGATGTAACAGGTTCTCATCATAACGACCACAAAAGTGGCATCGCGGGTTATCAATTTGCCCTATTTTATGGCGGTAGTGGTTTGTTCCAATAATGCAATGGAGGAAGCGAAATTGGAAATATTGCATCTTGGAATCTCTGACAGAGTGAAACGGGGCTTGAAAGTATTCTCCCATTGGGTGGCAGTGATATTGAAATAAAGATTCCATTTGGCTACAGCCGCAGGAGGAGTATTAATACGATTAATAAGGTTATTATCAATGTGTCTAGAGGCAGAGTAATAAACTGGGGATAATCACTAAAGCTATCAACAATATCCTCGTTAACCTTCACCAGTCCAACCTTCCATGCTCTAGAGATAGAGGAAATAATTCCATAGTAAACAGTAAATGGACAATAATCTAACCTATACTTCTCTTTGAAACGCAGTATTGACAGTGGACGATTGTCATTGTCAAACAGATGCTTCACCTGCCTAATCCCTTTTTGGAACATTGAGTTGTAAAATACCATCTTATTGTTAATTTTAAACGAATTGTTCCAAATTATCTGTTCACCATAATTGGAATTAGGCGTAATAAAAGAGTGCAATGACCATGCATGGCAGTCGTCATAAATAAATGCATTACTAATATGAATGTCGTCTATTTTATAATTACAGTTAAACAAATGGGATTTGCCGTATACTTTTCAAATGAAAATCGAAAAACAGTTTCCAGAAGTTATCGCTACTGTCGTTATATCTGTTCACCCAGGTACACTTAATACTATGAATGAAATAATTAGTATGTGTGACTTTTAGTCCACCTAAACTAGTACCGATCATAGAGTAACGGCGAATTTTTTCGGGTTTCCCACTCCAAATGAAACGAAATATAATGGCATCTTGTTCTTTAATAAAACTTAAATAAAACTTTATGAGCAAATAAATAGTTCAATTTAGCACAACCTTTGTAAACCCTGAGAAACATGAAAGGAAAAATAAAACTGAAAAACAAAAGGGAATAAAATTGCACTGAAATGTAACAAATAAATAAACTGAATGACTAGCTCAGGTAAAGACTAT
>KN882706.1:235155-245332 GCA_000934455.1 Apostichopus parvimensis
TCCCTATCACTCAGTAATATCTTCTTACCATTCAGTTGTAATGTAACAGACGACTCATGTCTAAAGCCAGATCCCGGGAGAGTAACAAGACACATCAGACATTGCGGATACTCGATTTGTCTGTTATAGCTGGTAACTTTAACTCGGATAGTGAGAGATGAATTGCACTCATCGAAGATACATGACGAGGAAGCTGTCATATTGATGATCGAAATACTACTGTTGAGTACTTTCCATGAGATTTCTGCTGCAGGACGAGTGTTATTGACAACACATGTCAAGGTTGCGTTACCATCGTCAGCAGCAATAATGCAATTTTCTTTACTTTGACATTGTTCAACGAATGATACACTACTGTCATATGGTGTTTTGTAACGAAGCAACTTAATTGAGGTTCTTGTGTAAGTATGACCCACAGGACACATTGACGTAAGTACAAGTGGACCATGATCATCGTATGTATCTGACATATGAATGGTCTCGCCACTAGGTTCTGATGTTTGTTTAAACATTGTTCTTCTATCACAACTATTTTGTAGCAGCTCATTATAACTAGTGTCCTCATTAATATCAAGGTATTTGGACCGGTATACATTATCAAGATTTGTAGGTCCCATCAAAAGAACCGACGCGGTATTCGTCCATTCGGAAACTGATAAACCTGATGGGATACATGTCAAGTTTTGTACGTTTTCGATATCTATTTTTACACTGATGGTAGAAGAAGACACAAACATATCTGAGGATGGGTACTTGTAACTCTGATTAGTGGCGTCCGTCACTGGGGCCTCCGCGGTATTATTGTACCAAGTAAGAGTTACTGCTGGCCGTCCAATCATTGTACATGTCAACTTGAGTTCACCATACCGAAACAAACGGCAATCATCACCCTGGCAACCATCTATCGCGGGAAACAACTGTGTTGAAGGTACTAAAAAGAAAAGAACATTAGAAAAAGGTACCTTCGGAAAGTAATCAAAAACAGACTAAGTCGCTTGGAAAGGGAAATTTTTCAACCGATCAATAGGATGTTAAACAAATTCATCAGCCTGTTAGTGCTTTTGGTTTAACATGTTGCTAATTGTTTCTGACTTAACGTGATTCTAATATAACCGTCCCCGTGCTTATAGACATCAAATTGCATTCTTTCAATTTCTTTCTTTTTATTGAACATTATTAATTTAACTGTGAAAAAAATATGATGTCTCAGGGAAAAAAGGGAGCTTTCCCTCATAACATATCTGTCGTGATTTTGTTGTTCCCTTCATTTCGTTGACTCCCAAAATTCCAAAATCAGATATTTAGACATGTAAAATATGTTGTCTATGGTATACCCATCAGGTTTTCTTCTGAGGTACACAGTCGCAACTCCATGATCACACTATGCATCATCAACATAGAAGTACTTACCTACGATAAATACGTCTATGTAAATGGATACATCGCCACCAGCGTCTAAAATAGCGTCAACACGATAACTCCCTTCATCACTCATGGAAACGCTGCTAAATATCAGAGAACCGTTCTGAGCAATCGTCAGATCACCACTTCTAGGACCGCCCTGTCGATCCTTCAACAATACTACTATGGATTGTGGGTTATCCTTAAAATACCAGTAGAAGCCGTAAATAGGTTCACTAACACTACAGCTGATGATTCCTGGTCGATGGATCTCAAAGTGCTGCTGAGAATTACATGAGAGCACGTCCCCTGATAACAAAAAAGTGAGAGTATTCAAATATCGTTAAATTCAAATTTCCCTTTTGTGAGTGACTGATGTTTTCATAATATCAAACAAACAAATTAAAAGGAAATAAATTTAAAAAAACATTTTCCAAATGATTAAGTCACTCCCGTTCATCTTGCATCCTCTCATATTTGGCCTGTCTCTCGGATGAAGTGTCAAATCTGACTGCGGATATGTAACCTCTATAGGAAACGTCTGTTTGTCCAAAAATTCTATATTAGACAATAAATGGCAATCTTCTAAGGACACATTCATTTCCATCCAGTTGTCTATCAAATTAAGACTGAAGAAATTCCCTCGAGGAGCAAAAATTGCTGTCGTTACGGTCACGTGGCTTAACATAAATCCAATATTGTGCAAGAAGAGCAATTGAGTGGTATGAGTTTTCTTTCCTATGTTGTAATCTGTTTACTTTGAACAAATCATGCAATGAGTTGTTATTGCAATACATTTCTCTTCAATGCAAATTCGTTTCGTATATGTCTGTACAAGTATAATTCAAAATAGTACAGGAATTCAAATGAAAAAAAGAATAACAAATCAAGGACACCGGAGAATAACAGTTTGTTGTCAAAACTAGCGGGAAAAAGGCCCGATCATACCAAATCCACTACTCCAATATTTCAAAGATCAATTACGTATAAAACATTGAATCGTTTATTATAACATCGTGCTTACCTAATTTACTCGGCACAACTGATATCAGTACATGCAAAGTGATGCAAAGCCAATAAACACAACGATCTGAAAAGAATGTAACACGATAAGTGATAGATAGGCTTGAACATATATATGTCCAAGTAAAAGTATAAAGCACTGTTACACTGTATAAACAAATAGCCTAGCAGGCAATCAAAGGAGTTGCAAATCTCATCCTAAATTTTGGGTGCATGACCATATGATTATGTCATGCTCACCAAGTGTGAAGTGCATGAGTGTTGAATTTGATTGAAAAGATTTGGTATGTTATATTAATACGTTCTAAGCTATGCAACAATGCATTCAAACAATCATTTACTTCCATACGGGTACGACTCTTGCAGCTATTTGGTCGTTTGGCATGTGAAGAACAGCTACGATAAGAGTCATATAAAATATATATTTTTGTTATGCTGGAATATTTCTGTCAACTTTACGTTGAAAAAAAATGAATCAAACAATTTCAGTCTTCCTAATATGTGCACCATTTTGGCAAGTTTGACCTTTGACCTCCTATATCAAGCGACTTTTGGCGTAAAGTTATACATTAATTTAACACATTTAGTAGTGCATATTCTGATAAAATGTGACCTAATTACCGGTGACCTCCTTTGAACACGTGAATTTTGGTGTTTTACATGTACTGTAGACACGCAGAGCCTGTTATTAGGTATGGGTTCAACTTTAAAGGTTTCAATCATTTTGGTATATTCATAACGGCCAAAATGTTTTCCTTTACATCTGATACGAACACTACATCCAATGACCAGGCAACTATCCACCCATTTATAAGTCCATCGATGTTACCGTTAAGAAACAGTTCGCCAAATGATTTCGAGTACAAATTTGACATGTTTTCTCCTTTGAGCACGTGACTTTTGTCTTTGTATGTGCATAAATACAATAAAGACAGGTAGAGTCTTATATCCTACTTGAGAACTCGGGTTTGAGGAGTTCGGCCACATGGTCGTTTTGATAGGCAGAATATCAAACTTTGTCAACTCTGCATGTTTACAGTGCATTAATAATTAATGCCCGTAATTTCACGTGATTAAAGGAGGTCAATAATCAAACTCGGCCAAACTTGTGTGAAAACTGTTTTGCTGTTTATTAAGGAACAAAAAACAACAGTTTGCATGAAAAAATGGCCGAAACCTAACAACGTTTTACAATGAATGTAAAACGACAGAAGTCGTTATTAGAGGAGGTCAAAGGTCAAATTGCGCCTTCACGATTTCTGCATCATATACAGTCGAATCAAATAACCGAATAATTTTTCTATCCATATTAAAAATTGCTATAAGCATAGCTTCTACTTTTGTCATGCGATGCCTTATTGAAGGAAATGGGGAAAACACTATACCTCAAAATGTTGATAATACATATCTTAAAACTATGGAATTCTTATCATAAACTGTTGAATTTTCAGTTATCTCAACATGTATCGTAAGAACTGTGTTCAACACAACAGTTTGCGAAATAAAAAAGTCACATTTTTGACAAATGAAAGACAAAATGATGAGACAAAAAGCCAATCATTTGATATTCCAAAGCCGAAGTAGCCTATTTATAATAACTGTTTCTTATTTATTTATTCATTTAATTTCTTGTTCTCTTACATGTGTATGTTTGTATTTCTATTATTGCAAATGTAGAAAATGGAAACAAATATTCAATTCACTGTTCATAAAACGTATGATGTGCGTAGTACATTCATTCAAGACCAGCATATAATTAAGCCATCAGACATTTGCGATATAATACATACGAACATCATAGTGTACCGTTATATATTGTCCACGTAAGCGATAAATAAATGGTAGTCTAGTGGAGACATTATCAACCTAATACTGAGTAGAAATGCTGATATAGGTTTGTTCGATCAATCAAGAATGTGTGCATGTATTTTACTTACCTCTCTTAAATAATCTCCTCCACGAGAAGGACATTATTCCCTTCCCAAATTGTTGATATGCGGTTGACATAATGCCAATATGGGTGAAGAATAGCGTAGCTGTTCATTGTAAAAAATACACGTTATTATACGCACGTCTACAGAAATTGACTGAATACATTAAAGAGTGAAATGCAGCTGCGGCATAATAGGACGACCTCTATTATAGCATCTCATGTCAAGCAAACTATTTTATATTAAAGTATGACACATTACGTTTCTGGAGGAACTTCACTTCCTTTCGCTTGAGGCCATGATGTCATCACATTAACCAGCAAATAACTGACCTAATATATTAGCAGAAGCATAAACGCATCATTTGCACGTGGCATACTCTACCTTTTTAAAACTCTCTGCCTCTATATTGATGAAATGCGAAGATAAATATAGAGCCTTGTATTTGCAAACGACAAACAAAGTCTATGGTTCCCCGCGTTGTTTACGGTTGCACTGGTTATTTTACTATGCCTGTGCCAGTATGATGAGAATGTATACGTGTAAACAAAGAGGCTCACGGTACACCTGTTAGTATTTACCGTAGTATAAGCATTCTAGTATACGTAATTATTGATTGCAGTTTGCCGCATATGGTATCGAGTGACGTCAAAATGTGTCGCTAGTTGGGATCAGGGCTGTATTCGATTCCATGCAGATCCGAGATCAGCTCCAGATCAAGCCGGTCCGAGACATATCTATATAATCTGTGCTGACTTCACACTTCTGTCTCATACCCAACACCTTCTTTGATATCTCTACGTAATGACAATATATTATCCTATAACATAGCAGATGTAGCCAGTTAAGTTAGGCATGGGTATGATAACTCTGCGGTAACTGTTCCCCCGTCAGCTGCGTGTAGTATCTAGCAAATTACATAAGGGAAGAGCGTTTCGTTGGGTGTTCAAATATGTCAACTGGCTAAATCCCCGACCGCCAAGATACGCATCCGAATCCAAAATAGATGACAGAATAAAAACAATTGTCAGTTATTTGACCCATGTATAACCCATGTCTTAAAGGCATTGAGGACTCTCCCCAAACAGCGTGCCGCCATCTTTAAAAACAGCGTGCCGCCATCTTCTGTTGATTGTAAGTGAGGTTTATCTCTTGTCGCTACAAAATGGAGACAGTAATGAAACCTGATACCTTGTTATCTTTAGCTGGACCTGAGATGTCCATCGCTGTATCGTTTGTACACTGTGCTGTGGGTATTTACCGTAGCTGTATGTACTGACTGTACACTAGTGTCTAAATGCCGACGGTAGCAAGCTGTGTTTTTTTTTCTGGGATCGATGGTGGTGTCTAACACTTCTGTTACACCTCATTCAAAACTAGGTCAGACGTTTCTTTTTGCGCGAGTCTTCACACCCTTTAAGTGGCCAACAGTGATGGCGAAGGTGTGGCGTACTTTTTCCAACTCTAGTGGTAACAATATATGTGCGTGCGTGTGTGTGGTTTAATCTGAAAAGATAGACGTATAAACCCTAATCAATAACAAAACATAATTGGATAAGCATGGAAAATATTTAATTATCTTACTCTTATAATAATTCATTACGGACTTGCGATAAAGGTGAAATTAAATGAATCGTACACCACAATTTTTAAATTATATTGTAGGCTGTTTGTGATATTCCCCGTTGCATGGGAACCGCACTTCACTACACGGCGGATAACTTAGTTGAACTTGTAGGAAACAGTTTTGAATCCTTGCATTGATTAATCTACAAAATCTAAACGTAATTATGGCACTCACGACTTTGGGCTTTCTTCGCGAATCTTTGACGGAACGCATTTTCTTTGAATCAGAACGAGTGAAATAAGTATGTGTGTCGTAAACAAGTAAAGGTTCTTAAGAAAGCGCCCTGCAATTCGAAGTCATGGTAAGATGAACAAAATAATTATTGGTTAACATTGATGATTGCTTGACGCATAAGATGAGTTTCAGAAGTCTTTTGAATATTGTGAAGGAAGCGCGTCTCTACAAAATCTGGTACAGAAAGATGCTACTGGTATTAAATTGACTTAATTGCTTTCTAACAGCAATGGTTTATTCTCTTTTCCACCTCATCAATCAATTATCACCAAAGCTTGAAAAAAAAAACATCCAAAGCCACGCCAAAACACAACGCGAAATATGTGTTAACAGATGATGCCATAATAACTAAGTGTTGGGAATAATATTACGAAAGACAGCTATCGATGGAGGCTTTGTAGTGTTTACAGAATCATGCCCGCGGGTATGAATGCGACCGTTTATATAAGCTGACATATACATATCATGACATCTGCGTTTCATTGATATTCTATTGAACACATTTTCTGATGATGTGATTGCTTGATAGTCAATAGCAAACATTCTGAGATCTTGCTGCTGAATTAAAGCAGCTATCATTTGTGTTGTTATGTGCTGTACTGAAGCAGCGCTTACTCGATGCTACCGTACAGGGTACAATGGATCTGACTTCTGTACGCTGACGCGTAGAAATAAAATCATGTTCAACCGGGCGCACCGTTGGTTAAAACGGGCTGGCGAAAACCGGCCTGTCTGCCTGTTATAATTATTGTCTTTTTTTTACAATAGGCCTATGAACCTTTTTATTTAAACATATTATAAATTTACCCTCCAGTTGGTTAACTTAATTTGTGCAGATTATCTTCACGCACTCAACTTACTCGACCATGCATCTAACCCCCTTCCAATAAGCCGCCCTCTTAATTCATGTCGGGTAGCCCAGTATTTCGTGACTTTGATGTTGCATCACGTTTCGGAAAATCACCGTTTGCACTGGTTTTCCCCGTGACAATGGAAGTTGATTACGCCCTGACGGTCCGGGCCGGGAGATCCCAAACGCACTTTATCGGGCCAACACCTTGGCACCCCGTTCGCCAGCAGGCTCACTGCACATACTACATCTAAGTTCTTACTACCTAAATAAGCCATAAAATAAAAATAAAAACTTACATTTACTGTAACTGCTGCAGCCACAATAAATACGCACGTAGGCATATCACTCAGACACTGCATGTATATTCATATTGTGTGTGTTAGATGAAACACGTACCGCATGCTTGTGGCATAGCCAAATGAGCGTCAAAAAATTGTTTCGGCATTTTGCCCCACCCATCTTGTTGTAAGCTTAATCCATGGCGAATGTTAAACATAGCCCGATTCGCTAATAGGGTTTAAGGAATTGATTTGCTTCCGATTCGGACTCGGTAACAACAGGTTTGTATAATCGGCACCATGCACTACACTGCGTCGGATGTACGTCGGAACAGTACTCATTGTCACACGTACCCTATGTTCTCTCTTCAACACATCATTTTAATTCAGTTCAAGTCAAGTTTATTTTTTGATAAAACGTCAACATTTCGAGTTATGTTTCTCATGTCTTAATAAGCCAGTGATTCAAAATGGTTTGTCGTCATCTTGCTTACCAGTCAAAACGTCCCTTTACCAAAACGTCCCCGTACCAAAACGTCCCCGCTTTTGGTCAAAACGTCACCGTTGGTCAAAACGTCCTTGTTGGTCAAAACGTCCCCGTCTATTACATTCATTCACATGAAAACAAAAAATATTATACAAGAGGAATTAAAAAAGAATTTTGATGCGTATACTATACAATATATATATATCTATATAATATTTTAAATTGAGTGAAATCACTTATCGTTTATTTTTACGAAGTAAAATTTTATGGTTATTTTATAAAGTAATTTTTTTTTGTGATAAGTTTTTCTTTTTTCATGAATATATAATTTTTTGGTAATAGCCTCGTAATTACATCATATAACTTTTTTGCATTTGTGATAAGATTTTTTTTTCGTGATTCCTTACTCTTTGATTTGAACTAAAAACATCCACACTTGCATTCCAACTGATTATAAAAGCGGGGACGTTTTGACTGCGGGGACGTTTTGGTCTTAAAAAAGCGGGGAGATTTTGGTAAAGGGACGTTTTGACTGGATACTGTCATCTTAGTGCGTCTTCGTGTGTTCGTGTAACATCATCGTCCAGCTTTGCTGCTGGCGTTCCATACCATACTGGCAACCTTTGGCCTAAATAATGTCAACACTTGTGTTCGTGCGTAAGTCTAGGCTATGCTACGGTGCGGTAGGCCTTCGTATAGGTCTAATAGTAATACTACTATGTACAATGTTAAAATACAGCGTAAATTAAAACGCTCATGAACGGCAATATTATCTCAGAATTAAGATGAGACCTAGCCCACGGCGAACGCTTTACGAAGGTCAGTTAAGTCAGTCATCGTTTTATCCTACAGTAGCAAAATGGATGCCCAAGGGCCTAGACCTAACACCAGTCCTAGGCTACCTAACTTGGGTTAGGCCTAGGCTAGGCCTAGACTTGTTATTACTATACAACTAGCTACTACTGAAGCCTAGCCTAGGCCTATATGTTAAATGTTTTGGTGATTCAATAGTTTCAAGGAATTTCGTGAAATACTACAGCCTACAGGTCAGAACACTAACGTCCACAAACAAATGTTGCGGAAGATAAAATTCAATGCCAAAGAATCTTGAAGTTAAAGGCAACTGGAAGTCTCATTCTTTATTGCTAGCCATAACTTGTACACAGATATTTTCATGTGAACTAGGCTACAATTTACACAGTAGCCTAGGCCTACAGGCAATGAAATTGTTGAAATCTGGGGTGCAAATACCTAGGTTTGAAGAATAACCACAGCTTACATTTAAGCTGTTTCTATGAATGCAATTGTTCAGTGCCTTCGACAAATGAATACTAGGCCTATCCTACTGTTCCTACTGTGAGTTACATAAAGTAAGTCATTTCACCTTGGCAACTACTGTACATCTGCAATGTTAAAAGTAAGTTTTTAAGTACTATAGCCTTATTGCAAATAATTGTGAAATGGGTACTAATTTAGAATCCGTACCAAGAGGGCGCTCTATTTGATGGGGTGAGCGTTGTTAAATGGGGCTTGGATATTTTACCCCAAACCCTAACCTAGCACACGTTCAGCCGGATTATACAGTTGTTATTCTTCCGATTCGAAGTAAGCTTTTCCATTCATTTGGTACGGATTCTAAAGTAAGGCCGTGAAATGTGAACATTATTCTCATCAAACATACGTTATTGACAAAGTTAAAATTGAACTGTGTGATCCATGCTCTGATTTCTCATTGCGCACATATTTTTGCGCGGACATTTGTATTGTATGTTGAATTTAAACAGTTTAAGATACATGCTTGACACTGAGTATAAACCTTTGGTCTTCCTTCTACCAGCGACGATCGATATTCTTTTGTTACCGGATTGGAAGGAATTAAGTAGGATTACAGCCATTGACCGTCTGACTTCTAGCGGGCATGAATAGAATTAGGGAAGCCTTCCGACGGAATCTGCGCTCTGATAAACAGTTCCCCGCAATTACCCGCATTTAAATGCATTTAAATGCGGGTTTTAACAAAAGATAGAGCCCGGTTAAATGCACTGAGCGCAAAAAAAGAGCACAGTTTACCAAGTTACTTATTGGCGGTACTGTAGGTAGGCTTTCTTTAGTGAAAGACAAGACATTGCTATTTGTCTTAATATGACAAACGACACAGGTGGATTTGTGTACTGTTGTATTAAAATAAGTGTAAGCGATTGTAAATGAAAGAGAAAATGTTCAAGAAGTTTCATAATGCAAAGTAGTATACTTAATATAAGCTTGTGACCTACTTTTTCCCTTTTAAATATAAACCAAATCTTTTTATTTCCAAAGTATTTCGATAAAGGTTATGATACATAA
>KN882707.1:0-15142 GCA_000934455.1 Apostichopus parvimensis
AAGTTTAAATGTGGAATTTGTCGGTGGACACTTTTCTCATTATCTGCAAATATCCTTAATTAATCGCCAATTAACGTTGTTGGCAGGGATAAACTTGGCCAATATCTTAGTTTGCTGTTTTGTGATTGATAGGCCTATATGTAAACAACTCGACGGACATGTCAAAAAAGTGGAAAACGGCGACAAAACGCAAAATGCTGCTTTAAACGCCTACAACATTTAGAAAATACGAAAACATAATATTAATTAGTCACGCTTGAGATAATCTTTTGCTCGTGAAATATGATTGTCTTAAATGTCAGCAATAAAACGAACCCACTTACTTTCATATTTCTGTTGTCAAACTTGCCTTATTAAGTAAAAGGTAGGGACTCGTCTTACCTGCTTCCACAGCAACGATTACCAACATCAACGTCAAGAGAACCTTCATTGTGAGAACGTGAACAGAAAGGAGATGATCAGTATCCTTCAAAGGCTAAAAATGTTGTGAGAAAACAAAATGAAACTGTCTCTATAAAAAGCTATATCATGACAGCTTGCATGTAACTTTTTCAAGTTCATGACCGGCGCATATGTGACGCATATGCTGATATCTAAATATAAATAGTTTTTTCTCTCGGAATCGCATGTGACTTTAGTGTCTGCAACCAGGGAGTTGTTATGGCCTTTTGGTTAAGATCATGTGAAGTATCTTATCACTTTCGAGGGGAATGGTGATGCACACCTGACGATGATCACACAGTCACAGTCCCGATTGTCACATTAGAATATAGTAGAATTTAGTTAATTTGAATTTTATGACAGAAGAAGTCAATCTGTCAGCTGTTTATTTTAGAAAGTTTGTCAAGTAACTTTTACTTTTAGTCAACCCTGGTTGTTGTTGATGGAGAGTAATGTCCAGGGAGGTAGGACGATTTACATAAACCCTAATCCCTCTATTCACTATAAAAGTACAGGGTAGCATACTCTTAAGATAGTTAGAGCACATACAAAAGAAACATCACCAGGTCAGGGCATAGTCAAGATAATACAAAGGTACAGGGTAGCATACTCTTGAGATAGCTAGTGTACACAAAAGAAACACTACCAGGTCAGGGCATAGTCAAGATGACAATGTATTGTATTGCCAGGTGATGCTAATTGTTGCACTAGTAATTATGCGAGATATCACATCCAGCCAGTGAAGTGAGTGTTGGATAAGATTATTATTCTCTCTCCAAAACACCACCATCGGATCGAGTCATGCTATGTTTCTTAGCTGAAAAAGGCGGAGCTATAATTTTGTGATTTTTCATATCATGGGGCACAGGATCCTAATTGATACCTGTATTGAAGCCTGGGCTAGTATACTGTAATTTATGACTGGCATTTAACTGTGAAAACTGAAAACACAATTATTTCCTGGAGACTCCAGATTCATACAGTATGTAAAGTTCTGGATAGGGCAGCTTGTCGGCGGAGTTGGAATGGAGGTACATCACCTGACCGGACAAAATATTGGCTGTATTGCGGAGCTCGTCTAGCAGTTTAAGAACTGGCACCATTTGCCACTTTTCCTCCATTGAGTTGAAGACCTGAAGCTCTGTTTGGGGATATTTTTACAACTACTTCGACCGTAACATCTACCACAACTTAATGTCAGCGACCACATATATCATCAAGTATCGTCAACATCATTTTAGTCTTAGGCAATATTCGTCATATGGACAATTCAGAACTCGTATGTAAAAGATAAATGTTAAATTAGAATTGCATGATATAAAGGTGCAGGAAAGTTCTTCACTAGAAGATTTGACGTCATTCTATTGTAGAGGAAAGAATATCTGGTAATTATATATATTAAGGCTGAATTGATACGTACCGGTTTGTCCTCTTACAATTGAGAGAGGTCCAGATATACTACAGCATTGGAAGGTCTTAAACTTTTCAGGGGTAAGATAAAATTTAGATTTTTTTGTCGTCTTCGGGTAAAGAGTGCTCCAGAGCAATACATTGTATCTAGGTACTCATAGTCATATGTGTCCTTATGCAGTAATGTACTGAAGCAATATTGCAGTTGTAACCTTTAATTGTTTTTTCTTTTTTTTCTTTTAAGGAGAAAGTTCCTCCTAAATAAATACATGGCCGATTAAGAAGTTGAATTTATAAAACGTGTTCTGTGGCATTAGTTGGTTGGAGTATTTTCTCACATTGCATTTTATTTTTGGATAGCCGCTAGGTGAATGTGTCACATTGCCACTTGCTACTTTTGTGGGTGACACCGATGGCAGTTGTACCAGGGAGTTCCATAACAACTCCCTTACCTCCATGGTTGTACCAACGCAAAGTTTTGAATCTATTTTCAGCAACGGCTCATAACTGAACCTGCATCTCTGATTGGTTGAATTCACAAACTAGTGGGTTTGGGGTAACTGTATGCGATAAAGTTTAAATGTGGAATTTGTCGGTGGACACTTTTCTCATTATCTGCAAATATCCTTAATTAATCGCCAATTAACGTTGTTGGCAGGGATAAACTTGGCCAATATCTTAGTTTGCTGTTTTGTGATTGATAGGCCTATATGTAAACAACTCGACGGACATGTCAAAAAAGTGGAAAACGGCGACAAAACGCAAAATGCTGCTTTAAACGCCTACAACATTTAGAAAATACGAAAACATAATATTAATTAGTCACGCTTGAGATAATCTTTTGCTCGTGAAATATGATTGTCTTAAATGTCAGCAATAAAACGAACCCACTTACTTTCATATTTCTGTTGTCAAACTTGCCTTATTAAGTAAAAGGTAGGGACTCGTCTTACCTGCTTCCACAGCAACGATTACCAACATCAACGTCAAGAGAACCTTCATTGTGAGAACGTGAACAGAAAGGAGATGATCAGTATCCTTCAAAGGCTAAAAATGTTGTGAGAAAACAAAATGAAACTGTCTCTATAAAAAGCTATATCATGACAGCTTGCATGTAACTTTTTCAAGTTCATGACCGGCGCATATGTGACGCATATGCTGATATCTAAATATAAATAGTTTTTTCTCTCGGAATCGCATGTGACTTTAGTGTCTGCAACCAGGGAGTTGTTATTCCATAACAACTCCCTGGTGGTACCATGGAGGTAAAAAACAGAGCCAGTGAGGGAGAGATTTCTACTGAATGGGATTTAAGTTATGAAAGGAATGAAAAAACAGATTGGTTTCGTTTAGTTGGAAAGTGTGTAGTTACGACTTGGTATTTCAGGAGGAGATCTTTAATTGATGGGTCTTCTTCGAGGTTGCTTTTGTATAGGTTACTGTGAAATTCTTCAAGAAGTTTAAAAATAGGACTTGTGTTGCCCGCATGAAGAACATGCGAGGTTCTGATATAAGAAGGGATTTTAAGTGCAAAGCGATAGGCTGTTGTATGGATTCTGTTTAAAACTTGTTTGTTGGAATTATAGATGGTAAGCAGGGAGATGCTCCCGTAGCTGAGGATTGGCTTTATTTTGGTTTTATAGATACAAGGAGTAGCAGGAATTTGAAACTATTTTATAGAGAAGAGTGTCGGCATGGTTGTGAAGTCAAAGCAGCGACTTACTGATTTCTGCTGAATTGAGCAGAAGTTTGAGAAAATCGGATTATTTTAATCCGTGTCGGATTATTTTAATCCGATTCTGTCGTAATTGCAAAGGAATTGTCTTGGTTTATCTGGGACGGTAAATCGTTTCTGATGTTTAAACCGAATGGTGCCGTGGTCTTTAAGTTAAGTTCCTAGAAATTTTCCTTTCCTAGATTTATCTGTCCAAGAATCGTTTTGGTCAATGGCAATAACACACAAATTCTCAATTGAATGATTTTGGAGATTGAAGTGATTTGCAACAGGTTGGTTGATCTTTTTTTGTTTTGATCGCCGATCTATGTTGTGTCATTCTCATTCTTAGAGTGTTTTTTTTTACTCTCCAACGTATTGTAAGTTGCAAATATTGCAGTAGATGAGGTAAATGACATTTTTGGATAGGCAGTTTATTTTATGCGTAATTTGGAACGTGCGTTTGGTTTGGTTGCTCTGAAAGGCCCCAGTCGAATCGACAAAGTAAGCACGTTTTGCAATTTTGTGTACATGGTGATGATTTGTTGTGGTGGTAACGTTAGTAAGACAGAAAGGGATCGTGTTGACAACATCATCACAAAAGCTGAAATATTAGTAGGGGGGTCTCAGTCTGCTGTTGATTTTGTCTACCAGTGTCTCCTACAGTCCAAGCTCAACTCCGTTTGGGACGACTATAGTCACCCATTTCATGTTCAACTTCATGATAGATTAATAAATAGGGGCATTGGTAGACTAAGACTTCCTCAACTTAAGACTAACCGGCACCGCAATTCATTTATCCCTCGTGCAATAAAACTTTACAACAGCAATTTGAGTCGTTAGGTGGTTGCCTAGTCCTTGGATGGGTACGCTCTCTGTTTTTAACTATTTAACTTGATCTTACCTTGTTTAGTTATTAGCTGTAATATGATTATAGTTTTATATATATTTTTGTATTTCTTATAATGTGCGAGTATCGAAATTTCCGATTTTATGGAGCAATAAAGTTTCACTCACTCACTCACTCACTCACTCACTCACTCACTCACTCACTCACTCACTCACTTACTGAATATGATCCTGTAGTTTCTGTTTTGTTTTCCCCTAATGGGGTGTCATCCTGAAAGGATGCCCGAACTAAAATATCCCGTAGGTCTTTTAATAGCGATGACAGATAGTTCTGAGAAAACTGATTTCAGGCGTTCGGTGCCTTGAAGTAGGTGAAAATTCTTCTCAATGATATCAGCCAGTGGTGGGAGACCAGGGTGGAATTCAGTAACCAATGGTACCCTTTTGGAACTGGTTTGACGAGTTTTGTACGTCAATGTTTCGGTACGGGGTTTGCTTTTAGCCTTTTTGATGGTATTTTTAATAGTACCCCGAAAATACTGTCTGTTTAGGAGGTGTTGTGACAGTTCTTTAGTGCGGGAATCAAAATCGACTTCAGAGGAGCAGATGCGTCGAATGCGCAACGCTTGACTGTACGGAATATTTCTGGTACAGTGACGTGGATGGCAACTGCTTGGTAAAAGGTAGTTGTGCTTGTTCGTGGGTTTATTGAACAAATTTGTTTTGAGTGAACAAATTTTGTAGGATCACAGTGGTGTCCAGGAAGTGAACGCCATATCCAGAAAAATCTGCAGTAAATTTGATAGTGTGATGAAACGAGTTTGTGTCATCAATGAAGAGTTTTAGAGTTGCCTCACCATGGGTCCATATCATGAAGATATCGTCAATGAAACGTAGCACGTGTGTGGTTTCAAGTTTTGTCGAGATAGAAATTCTTTCTCGAGGTTTCCCATAAAGATGTTGGCAAAAGACGGTGCCATTTTGGTACCCATTGCGGTGCCATGAATTTGGAGGTAGTGTTTGTTGCCAAATACCAGATAATTGCTGGTCAAGATTAGTTGCATCAATTCGGCCAATTCTTCTTCGTGGGGGTTTTGCCACGTTTCGGTTTGAATGCTTCTGTGCAGGCCAAAATGCCCTCTTCGTTAGGGATATTTGTGTATAACGAAGACACATCCAAGGTAACTAACAGAGTAGTTAGGGGAAGATTTTTTATTTCCCCAATTTTCCGGATGAAATCCGTAGTGTCCTGCACATAGGACGGTAGGGCCGACACAAGAGGTTAGATGAGAAGATCCACGAATTTGGAAGTTTTTCAGTCGCTGTACCATTACCTGAAATTATGGGCCTCCCGAGATTGCCTTCTTTGTGGATTTTGGGCAGAAAATAAAAGCGACCAGGTTTTGGGTCGTTTTCAAGGAGGTTTTGGCATAACTTGCGGTCAATGGATGTTGAGGGTTGCCGATTAGTCTGTTGGCTTCCTCTCTGTAGAATTGTTTGCCCATAGCGACAATTGCAGAACCCTTGTCGGCTGGCTTGATGACAATGTCGTCGCGCTTCCGGAGTTCATTGATAGCCTGCCTATCTCTCATTTTTGTTGAGATTGTCGCGGAAGTCTGGGGCAGAGGTCTGTGTTTTTACATCCTCTTCAATTGCCAAAATAAATGATTCAAGAGGCGCACAATGGGCCTTGGGCGGATTCCATGAGCTTTTTGGCTTAAAATTGGAATGCAAGTCGTTGGTTTGTTGCGTGGTGTTTTTGCTATTTCGTCGGCAAAAAAAATCATGGAGACGTAAGCGTCGATAGAACATATTTAGGTCAAGAGAAAGTTTCTGAGCGTTAACTTGCCGTGGTTTAGGGCAAAAATTTAGACCTTTGGAGAGTAGGTTTGTTCCTCCTACCGAGAGTTGGCACTCAATGGTAACAACTGCACTTTTGGTGGTGTTGCATGCGGTCTGTATCTCTTTGCGGCGGAATCTGCGAGACCTGGTTCTTTTTGAGGTTTCAAGTTGGGTTTCACCAGAAACTTAAATAACTCTCTTTGGGTGTCATTATCTCTCTTCAGTTGTGAAATTGTCTTGAAGCTAGGGTATGTGAGAGGTCCAAGCATATTTTGGATAGTCATTTGGGGCCACCAGGGGTCAAATTGGAAAACGTTATAAACACGATATACCAAGAAGGGAAGCTCGGACCAATTTCATAGTTAGTATGAAGTTGTGACACGTTTAGTAAAAGAAGCCTGTTGTTTTTTTTTGGAAGGTCAAAGGTCATTTGGAGTTACCAGGGGTCAAATTGTGGAAAACTTGCTTTATAATATACCGTACCTCCCACCGACCAGCCTATTAGTTAACATGTGCATTACGCCTCATTCGAATATGAGAGGCTGTTGGCAATTGGAAATCTGTAGATATGAATCAATAATTCTCGACCAAATCTCCATTGACTGAAACGTGTCGCTAACTTAAGTCGCTGCACACATGCCTGTGCACAAATGTGTGTAATGAAACGTACTGTTTGTACTTTCAGTGTCGAAACAAATGTTTAAAAACTTATGTTTTTTCAGCATGGTATATTGTCAGTGCTCTTTTGATCTTGAATACTCGTCAGCTCCGTTAGCTCGATTATAATCGTAGTAACATTAAGGCCTACTGATTCAACTACTTACTTAGTTTGGCAGCTGCAATTAGCTAAATTGAGCCTATAGCCTATTTTAAATCTACAGTTGGCCACTGCGTAATAAAATACAGATTGCACTACCTAACCGCACTCGATGGAGTGTCACGAACCGTACGCACAACGACGTCGACAACGTTCGTTCTCATCTTTGCTATGGTTCGTCCTAAGTGGTTTCACGAACAGAATGTTATGAAGCTAAGCTAGCAATCGTGCGTGATACGCACTTCCTATAAATAATTATTACACTGCTAATACACTGCAATAACGATATTTGTTTTTAGGCCACTGCACATCTGGCTGTCTTACAAAATATGAAAATTGATATTGTCCATCAGTTAAGTTCGTCAAATGTATTAAAGTCCAGACATTGGACAATAAACAAGAATCATCCTACTGGAAAAATTGTAAAAGAGCACTATGTTTGTCTTTCTGATATATTATGTAAAATAACATGTAAAAGAATTCAAACAGGAAACAAAATCTGCTGATAATATGATATCATATGATCATGATGAAACTGGCAAAACATTGCACCAGATCGCATCTAAGGATTTTCAATTGTTCAAAAATATCTCAAAGGGGGGCCCCTCCCCTTAGACCCCTCCCCCATATCAATCGCAGAATGTGGTCCCCCCTTTTTCAAATTCCTGGCTACGTTGCTGTCATTCATATAATATATTATTCATGTAGCATCATTGAAACCACACTGTAGTTTTGCTGAGTGGTGATTCAAACTTTCTCATAACGTGCGGTGGTCACCGAAGGTAACCATTTCGGTTGCTGAAGCTAATTCATAGCAATAGACAATCGTACAACGTACGCCTAAAGGTGGTTGTGTAGGATATGTTGGTTGCGTGGCAGTGCGGTGGAGCGGGGAACATCGATAATGTTTGTTGCAGTTTTCACGAACCCGCACCCTTCCCATCTTTGCATGATATTGCATAATTTTCGGTACAATATATAGGCCTACTCTGTATTCTCTTTCTCAATGAATTCTTTGAAATGTGACTATTGGAGTGTTGGCTCTCCTTCAAAAGGAGAATTTAAAGATGATGCTTTTATTGTTTGATGATATAATTCTTGCACTCCAATTTTGGGTAAACATATATTGTGAAACACAGCATTATGCTGACTTTACGTGAGTAAAAACACTGCTTTAATTCATTCGGATTGATATTATTCATCACAAAGCACGAAGAGACGTATAAGCTGGGTAAGGTTCTTCGTAAAAGGGAAATGGATTGGTAAATGGTAGGAATAATTTTGCTGTACACGCCGAATGTGTGTCTGGCATTTGCGATTCAATGTGCACATGGAACATGCGACTGAATGTTCTGCCGAATGTGCCAATTGCTAGGTTCAGCTCTGTTGTAAGTTCTTAAACTGTCGCGGTAACTGTAGTGTAAGTCGATGCTATCTCTTCTTGTTTCCTTGATAAAATAAAATGAATCAAGTTCTTTTTTTATTCATTTCTATACTTTGTAGACAACTTAACCAACTTTCGCGTAGTTGCTTAATAAGTGACAGACACAATTCAGCAATGGGATTAGCCACTTGAACGTTTTGGTACTGAAAACATTGCTATCATGACATACTCTGTTTACAGTACGGTAGTGTTTTCGTAGACTATGTCTAACGTAGGCGAAAGTTATCAGGCTATCATAGCCTAGCCTAAGTAACGTTAGGCTATTCACGTAGCACGTAGTCACAATCACATGCGGTCAACTGATCACCTCACAGCCATCATACTGTATTGTATTTTTGAGGACTAACATTGTTTCTATAACTATACAAGGACAATGCCTCCAATTGTATGTATCGTGAAATTTAGTGGTAGTTCAAGTATTTAAGTTTAGTAGAAAATAAATGATCAGGAGGATCAATCAAGTCTCCATCAAGAACTCCCATGGGAGAGAAAAAAACAAAAGTTTCATCTAGTAAATGTGATGTTTATCATTACATTCCGACGTTTTATGTCGAACTTTCCACATTTTATGTCAAAGATTCCTCCATGTATCTCGAAATGTAAAAGTTTTATCATACAAATATTTTTCATCCCATCTGGGGCATTATTCCATTTAAGCTACGACTTTATATATGCCAAAACGTTCGATGTTTTGCATCAAAATTAGGCTGAACACATCAGACTGAAGTAAAATTTGTCTAACTAACCGGAATAAAACTAGCAACATAACAAAATGGTGATAATAAAAATAAATTACAGAATACGATTATTCTCAAAACTAAATTATATTTTCGATGAACTAAACGTTTGACATTTAACGACTTTTAATTAAAATATGAAATATACAATTATACATATATACTTTTGTAGTTTTATAACATATTTTAAGAATATGTATTAATTTGGGGTGATTTTCTTAAGATCGATTTGCTTTATTACTGGAGATTCGTGACCTTTACTTTAAGGGTTTTTCTTTCTTTAAAGCATAATATCTTCACATCTATCACAGACAAGCGGAGACCTTGCTCCAATAGCCATCGGTTGACGAGTAGAGGTACCCGTTAGGTCCTCCGTTATGAATACGGGAAAACTCTTCGCAACCAGGAGTGTAGCCAATCCTAGAGGATGTTGCGTAACGGGACATGTATGCTTGTACGGTCCTTTCAGCGCACGCCTGCTCCGTGGTACAAGATTCCCAGTCTAGAGAAATTCATGATGAAAAAAAAAAAGGAAAAAAATTCTTAGGCTATCTTTAACACTTAAGTAGATGTGTAAAAACGAGTTTTAATTATCATATGCCTATAGGAGATTAAACTTTGTAAGTTTGGATAATCCCTTTTCTTTGCACCAGTGTCGGATCGAGTATATCTGTGGAGATATGCTCAGGGGCGTTGGGCCCAGGTTGGTCCTCCAGGACAATTATGTCACTTTGTCCCCTTTTATGCAGTCTTCATTTTCCTTAAACTATATTATGTAATAATAAGAAAACAATATTATTTTATCCTATTTTGACTCGTGCCCGGTGCTTTGTCTCCTATACCCCTCTTCCTCCCCCTTTTCGCATCTCGTCGGGCTTATACTCTACTCACCTGCACCCAAGTTGTTACTCATCAGTGTAGCATCAATGTAGTAGGGCTCTTTGATTTGGAAAGGACCACAAGAGTAGGAATTAACATCCCATCTGCATCCAATGTTTGCGTTGCAATTACTTTCGACCTCACAGATGCAGGCCATGCAATCGCTCGATACTGGACCTGTGTCACAACGTGAGACAGTATATTATTAAGTAACTGATATAGGGCCCGTGTGCAGGTTGCGACAGAACCGCCTAATAAACGTGACTAACATAAACAAAATAAGTATGGAAATAATTTGTTTGCGTATAAGGACCCTTAACTATATATGTCAGGGGTCATTTGGTCAATGGAAGGGCGTCGTAAGACGTTGAATGAAAATACGTTGTGGCTAAAACCTTTAGGTTGTTGAATGAATTTACGTTCTTGCAAATTGTTGTGAACTGCAATAGCGAAAAATATTTCAAGCCTATTGTTAACAGTTAACTGTATATATTATTCATTACAAGACGGCACAGATGTACGTTAATTAAGAAAATAAATGTAAAAATTCTAGGAAGCACGTAGCAACATCTCTTTAATGATTTGTTTCTTTCTGTTCAAGAAAAATAGATTGTAAATATTTGTTAAAATTTTAAAACATTTCATGCTGTGTATAAACGGCATGAAAATCATTGACTATTGATTTTCAATTTAGACGTGAAGGTTTACGCAGTTGAAGCTATTTCTCTTTTGTTAGCTATGACTCTACAACGACTGACTTATAAAGATACTATATTCACGCATAAACTTAAACTCATACAACATTTAGAAAATACGAAAACATAACCAGTCACGTTTGAGATAATCTTTTGCTCGTGAACAATGATGGTCTAAAATGTCAGCAATAAATCGAACCCACTTTCTTTCCGCATATTTCTGGTGTCAAACTTGTCTTATTTATTCAAACGTAGGACTAAACTTACCTGCTTCCACAGCAGCGACTACCACAATCAACGCTAGGAGAACCTTCATTGTGAGAAAGTGAAAAGTAAGGAGTTGTTCAGTATCCTTCAAAGGATTAAAATGTTGTGAGAAAACAAAATGAAACTGTCTCTATAAAAAGCTATATCATGACAGCTTCATGTAACTGTTACAAGTTGATGACCGGAGCATATGTGACGCATATGCTGATATCTAAATGTAAATAGTTTTTATCGGAATCGCATGTGACTTTAGTGTCTGCAACTGCCAACTGTTTGGATTAGGATTCTACTGATATATCATACCTTAGAGCTAATTCATTCATTTCAGCCGAAGGGTTCGTCAAAATAAAACAAACGACAGATTAAAGAAAACATAAACAACCACCATCATATAGGTCTATATGATAGTGATAAATGTCATGAACAACCGCCCCTCCCACCCACTCCCTCTCCGCCTCCACAGACAGGAGCCACAAATCCCAATCATCATCGATGGTATATGTGATAGAGATAACTGTCATAAACTGTTATGTTTTACATCGAACAAATAAGACGATAAGAGTATGATGTTATGGAATTCAACTGATATATTAATGGATCAACTGTCACTGTAAGTAACAACTAAAACAACAACCACTACTCCAATCCGAGCGTTTCATCTCTGATTCAGGCTCGTCCAAACATGTAATATTAATCACATCAGGCTCGAACGTAAACACTAACATAACATAAACAACTTCAAAAGCACCAGGGGTGCACTCTACAATCATGACACTTGGGTAATACAGTTATATACAAAGCCATTTTATACGCATTCACACACCAGTAGAATCACTGTTGTTGAGTGGTACGGACTTCGGTCTGTGACACAAAGGTCCGGTCTTCGATTCATACCTTCACCTGATGAGTCCAAACAGGACGAAATCAGTCGTGAAGTGGAACTTTTCTTCATTACCGGTTTCGAACCTCTGGACATACAATCAGCGTCCATAGCCTAGTGGTTAGGGTGTCCGCATATAAAGCGGGAAGCCCGGGTTCGAATCCCGGTGGAGGCTCGAAGGTTTTTCACTGTTCTGGATTTTCCAACTTACTACGATTTCAATTATATACATATATGTATACCGACAAGGTTGTTTCTTAAGAGCAAGTACCTACTTGCTCTACTATACCACATTACCAAGGTGCGAAGTTCACAATGTCATTGTACTTAATACCGACACAAGAAAGATGTGTCACGCTATACGGACCAAACAGGTGTTCCATTCACATACTTTATCTCATATTGTATGACTTTGTAATAATATTATATGTTCATTAAATTCCAAAAAACCTTTTGGTTGCGTTGATAATCGTAACCTTTGCAGTCACTGCGGCGGATGAGTGTGTGTTTGTGGGTTATTTGTGTGTGACACCTTGCTTGTAAACACGGTATCTCAAGAAGGGAAGCTTGCCCCAAACTCATATTTGGTGTGTAAGAGTACCACATTGAAAATAAAGAGCCTTTTGATTTTAGAGTTCAATAGTCATTTGGGGCCACCAGGGGTCAAATTGGAAAACATTATAACACGATATACCAAGAAGGGAAGCGCGGACCAATCTCAAAGTTAGTATGTAGTTGTGACACGTTAGGTACAAGAAGCCTATTGTTTTCTTGAAGGTCAAAGGTCATTTGGAGTTACCAGGGGTCAAATTGTGGAAAACTTGCTTTATAATATACCGTACCTCCAACCGACCAGCCTATTAGATAACATGTGCATTACGCCTCATTAGAATATGAGAGGCTGTTGGCAATTTAATCCGTAGATAATTGTCACTCACTTAAGTCGCTGCATACATGCCTGTGCACAAATGTGTGTAAGGAAACGTACTGTTTGTACTGTTTGCACATGCTTAATGTATTGGAATGGACGATATCATTATTATCATCGGTATTTTCTCCTTGCTGTAGTTGTTGAAGTTTTCCGTCGTATTCCGCAAATGTCGAGATTCAGTGCAAATTAAAAACTTTAGGTTTAGATGTAATGTTGGGACCCAGTGGCGTCGCTACGGGGGGGCCGAGGCCCCCCCATGAAATCGGCTGCCCCCCCCCCCCCACTGGCCCCCCCACCCTACTGGGAATGGGGTAAAAAAAATGTAGTAAAAAAAAAAAAACACTCATCAGTGCAATAATTTGGGAAATAGAGTTACACAATTTTCTCGTCTGCATCTGGCAGAATAAGAATAATACAATATCTGTATTAATCATGAGAATGGTCACACAGCATGGCATGGCAATGGCCGATGCGACGATTTCGACCATACACCACGAACCTTGTTGTGCTGCGCGATATCGATATCTGCTGAAAATATGTTCAGTGCTTCCACCTAGCACAACTGCACAAGCTTCCAACTGCACAAGCTCCAGGCAGCACTGGCCCCCGTAGTCTGGACATTAACAACAGTCCGGCTAGGGCTGAGGTGTCGGATCATAATCACCTGCAGCCAGGCGTTATCTGTAGCATATGCCCCCCAACTTTCTTTTTCCTATAAAAGCATAGGTGAATTTCACTCCATGGGAGTGATCACTGAGCAAATTCCGGTATAAGAGTGAATTTCCACTCCATTGGAGTAAATCTTAACTCCTAATAGAGTTATATTCACTCATATTAGGAGTGAGAGTTAACTCCAATAGAGTTAAATTTCACTCTTAATTTGAAGTGCGCCGAGTGATCACTCCAATGGAATGAAATCCACTCATTTCTGTTAAGAGTGTTGCTAGATATATGAAGAAGAAATTTACATACCAATACATGTTATCGGTCATCGATTGGCACAAAAACCCAGATTCTGATGACAGCTGCCTCAAGAAACCCAATAAATGGCCTAATTAGCACCGAGCCACCAATGTGGACCATTACCGAAACATCGATGCGTGTAAGTCTTCCATCCCCTTCCTCTAATGCTATTTAAGTCCACATGTGGGCATATCCTGCAAACCTACCGGTAGCCCACAGGGGTTTGAGTTGAAACAAAGGCCTTGACACCTTGAAACGACAAATGATGCCAACTTCCCTCAAGTTAAAAGTCTGGCTGAGTTGGCAAGGCCAGTAAGCATGAAAGAGAAAATACTTTTTTTGCATTTCTGTCACCAAAGTTGCACATCTTTTTGGTTGCTATTTTGCCTCACAGGTGCCATCTCCTGCGATCTGGGGGGTGCTGAAATCTCAAATTTTCTCTGTACGCTCCGCGCCAACCAAGGTGGCGCTCCGCTTAGATAGTAACCTCCGCCCCCCCCACAAGAAAGAACAGCCCCCCCACCATGGCCCCCCTCACTCAAAAAAATCCTAGCTGCTACGCCACTGTTGGGACCGTTTCGGAGAAAATTAACTGCCGCATTGTAGTAGATATTTTAGAGGCAAACCAGACGCAAAATCGTGAGGATCAGGGGGTAAAATTCACCTAGCGCCTATACTCAATGAACGGCTTGTAGGTGTACCACATTGAGTAGAAGAAGCCTGTTGTCTTTGATAGAGATCAATCTGTATGCTGAATATAAGGAAAGCTTTCTTCTCGGTCATCAGCTGCCAATGTGAATATTGTTTGTCATATCTCAATGCGTTTTGCTGTACTACTTAATAGATTGAAGCATGTTGTTCATCCTGGCTATACCCTAAAGCCTAGTGTGCCATTCATATAATATATTATTCATGTAGCATCATGGGAACCACACTGCAGTATTGCTGTGTGGTGATTCAAAGTTGCTCATAACGTGCGGTGGCCACCGAAGATAACCATTTCGGTTGCTTGAAGTCACAATGTATAGAGCTAATTCACAGCAATAGACAAGCGTACAACGTACGCGTAAAGATGGTTGTGTAGGATATGCTTCTGGATATAAGCTGGGTATAGTTATTCGTAAAAGGGAAATGGATTGGTAAATGGTAGGCAGGGGCGGGATTTGATTTGTGAAAGTGGGGGGCAAACCTGCCAGCAAGACTATCTAAGCGGAGCGCCACCATCGGTTGGCGCGGAGCGTCCAAGAAATTTTTTGGCTTTACAAACCCTCCA